>OMLB01005220.1:5744-25253 GCA_900302555.1 Myripristis jacobus
TGCAGGTCCTGTTGACAAGGGGTCAGACTCATTTGTAAGCTGTCAAACAGAGATGCTCGGACAGAGATCAAGAGCAGCACACGGGGGCTAGTCTACCTCTCCAGGGGAAATGGATTCTGTTTGATGTTCTGTAGTAGGAGGGAAAGATAAGAGAGGAAGGAGGGAGGGTGCAGGAAGGAAGAGTGTAAGAGTTTGAGAGGAGAGCGAGGAGAGCGAGAGAGATGAGGAAAAAAATAAGACGGAAAGGAATGACTTGGAGTGAGACAGGGAAGATAGACAAAGTGAGGCGGATTGTGAAAGAGGGACAGAGAGAAAATGAGTGAGAGGAAAGAGGGAAAGGCTGGCAAGGAAGGTGAAAGAGGAGATGAACAGTGGATGAATAAAGGGAGATCAACACTTTGAGAGGAGGAGGTAAGGGAACACAGAGTTGACTAATGGCTGCCAAGAAAATGAGGCTTCTAACTGAGGGGGAGGTGGGAGGAGAGAAGCGAGAGGCTTTTCTGGGCTGGTTTTCACTGCTAATACTCATCTGAGTGCTAATGCTCATGTATGCAGAGACCAGCCAAGCTCTCATTATCTTCCAAGCTCTGAAAACTAAACTGGGTGAGCACACCACAAAGGGAATGAATTATGGGAAATCTGGGGAAAGTTAAAATGTCTCACATTGTAGTGGATATGGTATGCACTGCATGGAGACGGAGGCCAAAATCCATACCATTACCACCATCTAAAATCCCATTCCTGGTTAGGTTGTTTGCAGTTTTAGACAGCTACAAGTTTTCTTAATCAAAGCTTGCACAGATGAAGCTTTGACTTCAGTTACATGAGAATGATCATTTGAATATTTATGATATATATATGATATTTTTGTCAACAGTTGATTTTTTTTTTGCATTTACATTTTAAAATCTATGATTTTATGATGTAGGGATGAATCCATTGCCTTGTGGTGCTCACAATTTGCAGTGTGATACTACTAATAATGTGATTATTATATTCCCACGCTACAATTCTCTTTTCCCTTGCACCCTTTTGGCCCATCCTCCATCTTTATCTGCCAGAGTCCTCATCCAATGCACACCATTAATTTTGCTGTTTAAAGTTTTAATTAAAAAATTCAAAACTTAATTCAGTTGCTATCATGGGGGTAGTCACATGCAACTGAGGTCATGAAACAAATTTGAACTGACATCATCATAGTTACCTAATACTCAGCTCAGCCCACGGAGCCACTTGGGTATCTCATATTTTTTAGCGGTAAAGGCTGATTAATATGGTGAAGAAGGGTAGTCTTTGTCTTCTTCTTCTTCTTCTTCTTTTTTTAACTGCAAGGACATGTACCATTGCTGTGTGTTGAAAAGATGGTCAGCAAGAAATAGTATTAATACATACAATGATGTCTTGGAGACAACAAAGTATGAATAGCCACTATAAACAACACCCTCTTGGTATTTACAGCCTTTCATGACAAATACAAACTCTCTTTCATTTTTTTATGTAGCTCGCAGCAATGATAAAACTTAACTACAAACCCAATTTTAATCTGAGTAAAAAGATTTTATTTTGAGAAACCTTTGAGTACTTTGAGTATCAACAGAACATGTTTTCTGTTAGCCGTGCATCAGGTTAGCTCAGCTTGCTGCCTTCACTGACATGAACAAACTCCTCTGCCATCTCAGTGACATGAGTGGATGTGCATAGCTGTTGCCTTGGCAACAGGAACCACATGGAAACATGGTGACTTGCCATGAACCAAAGACCTATGCCACTTCTGCTCAATCCCATTTCTACTGTACATACCTATTATGCAAAATTAAAAGAGAAACTTGGAAATATTGCTTTACATATGTATAAAAATGTATTACCAATCATTGGAATGGCTGGAACGGAGCCTTGGGCTACATATTGTGTAATCTTAAATCTACTAGTTTCTTACTTATCATCATATCATCTTGGTGCTGGAATTGTCATATAGTTGGGAGCTGTAGTAATTCTACCCTGCTATATGTTCTTCACTGGGAATTATAGGGTAGGATCCTAGCCATCATCACACCATAATCACACTTTCGGAGAGAGAGAAAGAGAGGTGTAGATAGAAATATGAGACTAAATATGATGAATAGAAAGAAGAGGTGAGGAGAGGAGTGTCATATTCGCAGGGCTTTCCCCCACTCTATCTCTCTGTTCATCCTCACATAGGCCTATCTCATTCTCTGTCTGTCTGTTCATCATTCTCTCTGTCAGCACCTCTCCCTCATCTCGGCTCACTCCCTCCCTCTCGCTCTTTGCTTTTTCCCATCAAACTTTCTTCACTACTGTCTTACTTTCTCTATCCATCTCTCTCTCTGTCTGAATCCCATTCTGTCTCATTCTCACCTCTCAAACTCTTTCCCTCCACTATCTGTCTCCTCCTCCGCCCCACATCCATCCTATTCTGCCTGTGCTGGCATGACTGATTATCTGCTACTGAAACTGGGCCGATCCTCCACCGCATTGCCTCCCAAGTATCCCTCGCACCCACAACAACCTCACCCCCAATACCCAGCCTTTATGTGCATTGATTACTGCGCATTGCATGAAGATAATCGATGGGCGTGACCAGGTTTTGAAACACGATGGGTTTGTGCTTGTGTTTAAATGAAGCTGATCCGGCTGGTTTTTAATCAGTGGCACGGAGGACGCTTAATCAGGCAGTATTTTGATGGATTCGCGGAATGGGAAACCCATTCATCAAGTCAATTACACATTAATCACAAGCTCACCCGCAGATTTTGGAGTAAGACGCGAGGAGGGGTTCCACTTTGTTCTTGGAATGAATAGCAAGAGGCATTATGTAAAACCCTCTTATCCATGGCAATAAGACTGTGAGTTATTGTACTGTAAAATATGGGTCTGTTGAAGGATGTTGATCAGCCAGCCGTTTGTGTGTTTTACAAAGACAGATTCTTGAAGTGGCTCCATTTGTTCAATGCTGTGTGAATTTCACTGTGGGAAAATTACTCTATATGAAAGCATGAAGTGCTGAAAAAAGCTTAAAATTCATTGATTTTGATGTTTATAATGCAGAGCTCTGAACAACGTATATGAGATTCAATGTAAATTAAAACCTGCTTTACTGCCAAGTGTAGGCACTGCATGATTGATATTTAAATATTGATTATCATATCCCCTTGCCTTTAGTGTGAATTGTATATGCGCCATTTCATTTGCATGACTTCCAAAGCCACTTAGCAATGAGGTCACAACAGGTGAACAACTACTCACCAAAACATGGCATTTCCCATCAATAAATCATTCATCAGACTGACAGGCTCTCAAGTTGTCAGGAAATCAGGGATGTAATATGAATTATGAAAACTATGGCAGAGGAATGATAGTCTGCAAATGATGGTGTAAATTGTTATGGAGCTTGTTTGCTGTGCTAAACATAACACATTTTTCTGCCAGTATCACCAGATGAAATGAATAATTGAGAGAGCAAGGATAAAACTGGAGGTATGGTGTTTGTGTGAATTATGTACATCTGTTTCTATAAGCTTTGCATTTGTTTTATAAACTGGGGGCTTCATGGGTGCTTTGTTAAGTGATAAAAAGATGATAAATCCCTGTGCATGTACAGAAAGGGTATAGAAAGTTCCAACTGTATTGCATAGGGACATAACCTCTTCATAGATATAGTGGGTATAGAAGTCAATAAAACATGAAAAAGCTGGAGGATTTGTTGAATACTGCCTGCTTAATGATTCATATATGCCCTTTTATGGCCTCTGACATTTCAGTCCATTGACTACTTGTGCATGAGTAACTCTCACAGCCAGAAACCAGACTGAAGGCACACCATGTTTGGAGTTTTTGCGCCTGAATGTACTAATCCTTTATTGTGTTTAACCCATGCAGATCTGGCACACAACCCACAAGGTCCACTTTGGTTTTAACATCCATGGCCATTGCCAGGGATTATATGTTCCATTTGAAATAATATTGCATAACATTGCATGGTCAGGACCCCTCCAATCAGCTAACTTTGTTTGAGGAACTTATCTCTGAGGAAATTCTTTTTATAAAAAAGAAAGATTTAAAATATGAGACTGAATCTCTGTCCCTCTGATAAGGCCATCACCATTCCACCCAAGAATCCACCAGCACTTGGCATTTTTCTGCCCATTTCATTTACACAACTTGATAAAATGTCCAGCATGAAGCCCAGTACCAGCTGCCTTGATATTGTTCCAACCAAGTTACTGAAAGGTTTTTGGGGCAATTAGCTTGAACATTTTCAATATTATTAACAACTCTGTTCTTACTGGGATTCTGGAGATGTCCCACCTTGGCTCAAATATGCTGTGGTTCAAACCCCTCTAAAAATGGGTCTTGATCCATCAGTACAAAATAATTTTAGACCTATTTCAAAACTGCCATTTCTGAGTAAAGTAGCCTACTAGAGAAACTGGTCCTTCCACAGATGCCATCATTCCCTAATAACAACATTTTATTTTAGATCTTTTTGGGCACACCACAGCAGACAGTCTGCACTGTTCAGGGTAACCATTGATCTCCATGTATCAGCTGATGGAGGTTACTCCTCAATATTGGTTCCAATAATTAGGAGCCGGGCAGCCTAAGCTTCCAGGACCCTCTTGTATTCCTGCGTGTTCTTCTTCTTTCTCTCTTTCTTCCGAGGAAGTCCTACTTCCCATGTGTGAAAAATCACCAAATTTTGCACAAAGGTCCAGTCCCATGCCAGATTACCTCAGATGCAAACACAAGCCAATAGTCCTGATGGTGGCGCTATAGCAAGCCTCTAAATTTCAAAACTTTGAAAATTCATAACAAATCAACCATATGTGCTACAGCTTTGCAACTTTCACCAAAATGTAGCCCCAATACTTTAGAAACTTTTGTGTACTTAAACCTATTGAAAATTATGAAATCCATCACTGTTTTTTTCAAAAACTGTAAAATTTCTTAAACCTATCTCCTCTCACAGTTTTTGCTCAAATGTCACCAAACTTGCTAGAGAGCATCTTCAGACTGTCCTACACAAACAATCCACACAGATTTTTGATTTATCAAAAATTGAGCCAACAGTGCATCAAAATGTTTGACTGTAAACAGTACTGTAAACATACACTTGCAAATTCTTGGTAAATAAATTTTCAATGTTCATGAAAAAAATTGTCAAAATTTTGGAGTCATGGTAGATGATGTGTGACAAATTTCAGAATTGTATCTCAAAAACTTTTTGACAGTATTTTGAATTTTGCTCTCATGTGAACAATTGGAGTCAATGCAAGAATGGTATTTTTAAACATCAGTTTTTCACTTATGGAGCAAATCAATCATTGTTAAAAAACAAATGATCAACATCTCCATGCTGTCTAGATGCAATATGTGTATTTTCAGATTTTTGTCTTAATAACTGAATTTTTGACAGCTGTTTAAAATCTGCCTTTCCATGCATGGCTGTCTGCCGTCTTGCATGTCAGTGATTGGCTCAGTCAGTTTGTGAAGCTACATGTGAAATTTTAGCTCAGTGAGATAGAGGCCAGTCCTCGGTGTCGAAGATTGTGAGTTCAAGCCTCAGCTTGTGCAACATTCCCATGTGCCAAAACTCACCAAACTTTGCACAAAGGTCCAGTCCCATACCAGATCATCAATGTCAGATTTTTGTCTTGATGACTGATTCTTTTAGTGGTTTGAAATCTGCCTTTCCATGCATAGGCGGCTGCTATCATGTGACTGGCTTAGTCAGTTTGTGCAGCCTCATGTGAATTCACACTTGCCAATTAGCTCAGTGAGATAGAGCGTTGTCCTTCATGCCAGAAACTGAGAGTTCAAGCCTCAACTGATGCAAAATACCACCTTTCTTTTCATCTTCCTGTTCTCCACTTGTTGCTCAGAATTGCCTAAAATTGCTTAAAATTGCCTGGTCCCGACCATTGCTGCGCAGCAGCTATAATTTATTTGATTTTTATTTTTATTTTTATGTATTTTTTGTTTGTACAATAACGTGACAACAATACAATGTAAAACAATACAAAACATAAAGTTGGGAGGTAGGATGGAGGGGATAATAGAGTCACAAAATAATCAGACATCACCAGGACAGAAGACGACAGGAAAAAAAGACAAACAACAACAATGACAAAAAAGAAAGGGAAGGGATAAAAATGGGAGAGGCAAGTACAGCAGGTGTGTCTTTAAGGACAGTTAATGAGCCTAAATATAAAGGTGTGATGGTGCAAATGTTTGTGTGGTGGAACGGGCAACCAGAGGAAGAAGAGTGGGGCTGAGGTTGTGGATGGAAATAGGATGGATAGGGGCTGAAGTTGGGAGTGGGTGCCGGGATAGGATGGGTGGGGAGAGGGGTAGTGGACACATTGAGAGACCCTACAGCCTGGCAAGTGTCATCCCCATGCCCCCAGGAAGAGTGAGGGCAGTAGCGAAGCCAAGACCAGAGATGACAGCGTCATTGGCAATGAAAACAAAAAAACAACAAAGTGTATTGGTAAAAATGGTATTAAGCTTGTTCTGATTTGTAGTGGGGTCTGACTGTGGCAGTCCCCAGGGGAGCTGCCACAGTCAGCTAGCTCCCTGGGGAGGGAGCTAGCCAACTGCAGCTTAGTTATGTGTGTTTTATGAAGAGAAGCCCCAAGCCCATAATATTGGCTCTTTTAGTCCTTGGCATTGCCTTTGACATAGTGGCCCAAGCAACATTGGGTAGGACTCTCAACTTGCTTCACTCTTATATCACAAATAAGACACTTTCTCCTCTACCCTGCGTATCTCTCAAGTGGAGTCCCTAAAGGCTCAGTCCTAGGTCCCCTCCTCTTTTCCTTGCTTCCACTAGGTAAAATTATTCAGTACTGCAAAATCTCATTTCACTGCTACAAAGATGATATACCAAACTCATCCAGCACCACTGACCAGTCCCTCAAGCAGTTATCCAATCACATCAGACCCTATGCAAAAACCATGGAATAATATTTAACAATGCTTTGAAATTTGATAGGCAGGTAACCACAGCTGTCAAATCTAGTTTCTTGCAGCTCAGAATTATATCTAAGATCAGGACATTCTTATTGCCTAAAGATTTAGAAAAAGTCATTCATGCTCTAATATCTTCAAGACTCAGTTACTGTAACTCTCTTTATATTGGTATCAAGCACACCTATATTCATCACTTAGACTTGGTACAGAATGTACAGCCACCACAGCTTGTACAGACTCTGAGCTTCAAGCTATTTTATTGAACTTCTGTGCCCTTACAGTACAGCTAGGCCCCTCAGATCTTCAGATCAAGAGATGCTAACCATTCCTCATTGAAATTTTTTTGGAGACAGAGCTTTCTCAGTAACAGTATCAAGACTGTGCACAAGACTGTCTCTCTGAAAATAAAGTAAAAGGTGTCTTAAGACCCACTTTTACTCCCTTGCTTACCGCTGTAATGATTCATTTTATATATTTAAGAACTGAATGCCTTGTGATAATCTTTTGCTCGATTCTGTTGGCTGTGAAATACTTTGGCACAAGCCCAGTTTGTTTTTAAAGCACTATAAAAATAAATTTGGCCTTGACCTTGACCTTTAAAAGATACACCAAACTACAGCAGCAACAGTTAACAAATCTAATGTTGATGGGTAGGGATGTAACTTAAGGGTTTTGGGCACAAGCCTACTGGCATAATACTATGAATTTTTTTTCTACCAAGACAAATTATGACTAGTCTAGTATAGATGATGTCATATTAAGATAAAGTATAGCCTTTATTGTCATTGTACAGTCACCTATACAACAAAATTGGAATAGTCAGAGAGCTGAGAGCTGCTGCGACTGTGCGCGCCGCTATCATCATATTCAGATTTAAAAGGATTGCATGACGGATTAAAAGGATTCTAAAAGGTTGTAACATTGGTGATACATAAAAAAAAAAAAAAATCAACATGTTTTGTTTTCTGATGATGTTCATTCATAGGGTACATTGGCAATGTTTAACTCAGCTACCTGCCTCTGCCATTTAACTGAAGTGCTGCCTACCTGCTGGTAACACTGGCACATCAGTTCCGAATGTTGGCACTTTTGGCTGAAACAGTGACAAACCCTTGAATTTTAAGGTGGAACCATAGAAATCAAATACAAAAAAAACATCATCGAGAAGCACTGCAAACACTGATATTTCTATGACACCTTAACTGCATATTTTGCTGTAGATTCATGCATGGTATTGAGAATCTGCTGTCCGGTCTCACGTGCCAACTGGGCTAGCGCATCTTTTTTTCTGGACTCGCCTACTCCCAAAATCTCTCCCCTCAGGCAAGCAGGCACGCTTAATTTCATGCCCTGCTGGGTCTTTTTGAAGGAGCAACAAAGGGAGAAGCCCACGGGAACTGAAAAGGAAACAGGTAGGTCACTGCATTAACCTTGGTTAACTGCATTGCTGCTGTTTGTCAATAGCTGCATATTTTCTGTACTTTCAGACACAATAGTAGTGAGAAATTCTTCTTTCCATTTTAGGTCAGTCTTTTTACACCAGAAGGGTATTTATAATAAATATGTCTTCATTTTCAAATAGCCCTGTTTGTCCTGAAAAAGAAATAAGTGTAACACATTCATATTTGATGGTAATGATCTAATGAGGGACTTTTAGAGGCAGAAAAAATTAAGAAGTTAGGCATGGATTCAAAATTATGGCTGTTGTAACATTTAGTGATTACCCTTAAAACCTTTCCATCAATTCATCTAACAAACCCAGGAGTTAAAAAAATGACATTTTACATAGCCATTTGTCTAGGTTCTGATATTTTGCTTTCTTGATATTGATTGTATTGAAAGGCACATGACTGTCAGTGAAAGCATTTTTTTGGTAACAGTAAACCATTTTTAAAACAATGTCCATGGGAGATTTACTTTCATGCTACATATCATACATAGACACAGTTGTCACTTTTGTCAAATAGATGTACAGTTTAAAATGAAACTCGCACTTTTGAGTTATAATGGGATCGTAAAGCCTCGACATTATTATATCTCCCTGTCCACCAGCAATCTATGACTGTATTCACTGGTGATAAAATCGTTGCACACACTGTAAGGGTGTTAGGGATGAAACCATGCTAAATTTTCTCTCTCTCTGTGTTTTGTTTTGTGTTGTTTTTGTTTTGTTTTATTTGAACTGTCAGCAGGCTTACAGGAGCTGTGTGCTAACCATTTTGGGTATTGATTTTACTTTATGATGTTTTAAGAAAGAACTGTCTAAAGTTGTCCCCTCAGCGCTGGAGACTCATATGAAAGCTACATCGTAAATTGACCATATAATAATAAGTTGTATGACATTGACATCACCTTGCTGTGTCTCTGGGACACTGACGGATAAAATTAAACTCCAACAGTACCTGGGTTATTTTACCCTTCCTTAGACTTCAGTCCAAGAACTGTTGCGTATTGGTGGCCAGCCTTGGCCAGAAGATATCTCTCCCAGAGCCCCTTTCTCCTCTGGCAGTCCTCGAGACCATATTTCTCCTGTCAGTTCAAATCCAGACCTGGAGGAAGCCAGCTGGCCTTTCTTAGCCACCATCCTTAGCCAGAAAGCCATAGAGCTCTCTATCCACTGCACAGTTCTAGCCAGGAAAAGTCACAGTTGTCTCCATATGCCAAATAACAAAGAAACATATGCACATTAAGTTCTCGGTGCATGGCAGAACCACAAAAGATTGAATGAAAGGAAAGTGCTGCAGCAAACGAAGCTGTTGTCTCTGCAGTTTTAATGTGATGCTTCAAAGTGAGTGTCTATGAGGTCCAATCCAACTTTAGCTGTTAAAAAAAAGTTTTTGGCTTGCCATGAAAATACTGATAGCATGGTTTTCTCTCTGTACAGACTTAACTGTAGCCCCCACAAACACTTAGATGGGAAGGTTCATCTGCCCATCCTGATAAAATGGCCAGAGAGAACTATTGGTCTCTCTCTCTCACACAGTTGCTATCTCTCTCACTCACCCTTTCTCTCTCACACACATAAACACACATACACACAATTTTTCAGGTTTTAGCCTGCAAATCCTCATAGACATTTCTATCCACCCAGCCAATAAACCCAACCTGATAACCAAGCCAAAGGTGGATCACCTCATGCCAGATAACCTGGCCCAACATCCATAAAATTTTAATTTGTACCAGATACAAACGCACTTCTATGTTTGTGCTCCCAATGACAGATTACTACCCAGCTACCCATGGACCATGGATCCATGCTCTGAAATGAAATGTAATCTCCTTTCAAGAATATTGGGTCAACAAAAGCTTTACAGAGGTACAACATGTTTGATTTTGATAGTAATCAAATGAACTGATAGCGTCCAAACATGCTCAGAAACCTGCCCAGTGCAGCCAGCTATTGCAGGAAGGACTAAAAGGACAATATAATCTATTCCTATTCATTTAGAGAATAATCCATTCTTCTGTCAGCTAACCAGCCAAGGGAGTGCTGAGCAACATGCCTGGGACCAGGGGCACTGGTCCAGGGACCTGACTTTGAATAATGGTGCTCTATAGCACCATGTAGATAAGGCCGGCCAGAAACATACTGTAGGGGTCTATCTGACCAGCCAAATGAGACACACCGGTTTGCACAGTCACTGAGCTCTAGCCAGAAAGAAAAATGTGAATTTCATTGTAGCCACCTCTGGCCAGAAACATTCTCACTAGTTGTCTGTATTATAACAGCCTGTTTGCACAGGACGGGTATTATGTTAGGAGCTCATGTAATTAATGAATAACCCTGCCAACCTGTGTGTTTTGTCAAACATATGCACACAGGGTAATAAAATTTCCTTAAATCACAGGCACCCCAGATGTTGACATCAAACACACACACAGACACATGAAAACATTGCTCAAAGTTCATTTTCCTTAATTGAATTTCACTTTAATTGGCCATTAAATAGTTCCATGGTTAAAAAAAAAAATGGACCATGTCACACACATTGCAATGACCTTGATCCCATGCAGTTGACATATAGGCTGCTCAGAGGAGGGAACTAGTCAGGGAAGGGGACACATAGGAAGGGGAAGGGAAGGAGATACATGCTAGAGTATTTATTGATTTATTCATCTGTTTTCAATACAATTCAACCCCACGTTACATCTGAGAGGCTTTTAGAGCAATTACATTTCAGTACTAATCTTGTGGGCTGGAATCTGGACTTTTTAACCAGCAATACGGTTATCATTAGTCTGCTGCAAGACAACAAGACGACTTCTCTAAATGGTGTGAAGACTTCAGATGAACATTTCTAAAACCAAACACAGTTGTTGACTTCCGAAGACAGGCCCACAAACAGGAAGTCACAACCATCAAAAGTCAAACTCTGGAGTGTGTCCAATCACACAAATACATTGTGGGAGTGTGTAAAAAGGGACACCGGTGTTTGCTCCATCTGAGAAAACTGTCTGCTCTCCACATCGACAGAACCTTTATGAGCTTATTTTATCGTGCTTTCAGTGAATCTGTTTTATCTTTTTTGTTTGGTGTCATGGCTTGGGAATCTGCCTTATAAAAACAAAAAAAACAAAAACAAAAAAACAAAACAGAAATAAGCTCAATCAGATTGTGAAATGGTCCAGTAAGCTGATAGGAGAGTCACAGCTTAACCCAGAATCCCTGCACACCAGACAAGTACAGAGGATGGCTGGCTCCATTCAGGCAGATGACTCCCATCCTTTAAATCGTGAATTTCAGCTTCTCTCTTCTGGACGTAGGCACAACATACCAGCCTGTAAAACCAAGCGACATAAAACAAGCTTTGTCCCAGCAGCCATCAGTGTGATCAACAAGTCATAGTAATACAGCATCAGTGTTGCAGGAGCAAATTCCTGTTTTATTACATGATTTTTTTATGGACCTTTGCACATTTCTATCTTGTTTTCCTTTATCTTGTTTTTACTGACGGCACTTTAACTTTTTCGAGTTCTTAACCTGTTCTTATTCACTGTATTTTCTTTTTAACAGTATATTTTATTTCGACCTTGTTTTTATTTATCTTGTTTTTATCAGTGTTTTTTTTTTAAATCTTATTTGAAACTGAGGGTTACCGTTGTAGCATTGAGCACTGTTATCATTTTTGTCTGTCATGTCTTGTCTTGAGCTGTTGATTGTGTGGAAAAGGAGGCCGACTGACTCACTGTGAACCAAATCCACCTACAGGTACAAGTATACATCACAATTTATGTTGACTGAAATATAGAAATCCCATGATACCACTGTTTAATGTCTAGATGAATTGTGCATCATGCAAATTTCCCTGTGATTCGGCAGGAGATAATTAATATCTTGGGAAACTTTGGATTCTCCTCTAGAATTGAATTTAAAAGTTTAGTAGATTTACTTTTTCTGTTTTCGGTGACACTTTAGTACTGTAACTGCTCTGCCTGTTAGGACTTAGCCTTGAAATTAATTCAAAAAATAAATAAAATGTATTCACAAAACATCTCAAAAAAAGCATTACTCTTATTTTGAGCCATAATATATTTGAAAATAAAATAATGAAAGCTGAATAATTTTGGACTTTTAAGATGCATAAGAATTACCATACCTTTGAATTTTCCCCTCTCACATCACAGCCAAAAAAGGAAAGGCCGCAGAGCAACCAACCAACCAAACCATGAAAATGATCAGTTTCATAGTCACAGATTGCCTCTACCTTCATATCATGCATAATAACCAATAACAATCAGCTATCACTCTCCAAAACCACCATTTAAAAACTGAGCAAGTGGAAAATGTGATCGTTGACAGATCGTGTTAACTGTGTCATTGTCCTTGCCAGCGCCTGGCGTGCGTTAACTGTTGAAGATATGGGGGGCCACACAGATGTAGCTGTTTGGATGTGGCCTGGGGGTTTAAATGCCAGGGCGGATTAATTCACCTGCTGCCATGATGGCCGCCCGCTGTTTAGACCCACAGCCCGACAGCTGTCCTCACTGGCTTCAGTATGAGAGAGCATGGAGTGGAGAGAGAGACAGGAGTGAGGGAGACAGGGAAGGAAAGAGAGGATGGAGTGATGTAACAGGAGGAGAGAAAGAGAGAGAATGAGTGCATTCTATAGCCAAGGACACTGTCCAGATTGGGGGGCGTATGTATGATTGACAGTGCTTTGCTTTTGATCAGCCAGGGGAGAAATGGGACTAGACAAGTTCTGTGTGGGTGTGTGTGGCTATGTGTGTGTGTGTGTGTGTGTGTGTGTGTGTGTAGCTAGGAGACAGTCCCCATGGAGACAGCTAGACTAAGCATCCGGTCAACAGACGGGCAGTAAGTACTGAAGGCAGTGTATGTATGTGTGTGTGTGTGTGTGTGTGTGTGTGTGTGTGTCTGCGTGTGTGTTTGATCGCTAATGCAAGCACAGCATGAGTTTGCATTAGCTATAATGTAGCCGGAAAAGGCACATATATACTGACGTACATGCAGTCCCGCACAGTGGGATATAATATGCACACAGGTACAGAAACACACCACGTGGTCTGTACATGGTTGAATGGAGTGGTCAGGCTATTATGACAATGATAATCTTTATCTATTTATGGAGCACTTTTCAAAATCAGCGTTACAAAGTGCTGCATTATGTGTACTCCTTATGAAACCTCTGCAAAATTGCTCTGATGAAGGCTTTTAAATGCAGTGTCAATCAATCTGCTGTCAATTTGATATACAGAAATATTGACCATTAAGGAGACTTCATCTACTACTACGTATGCAGTGACGTGGTTGCACCTTTAGAGGATTTTACACTTTCCCTGTTTGATTCGTTTTAGCTGAACTGTGGTACTGTGGTTCCTCTATTCAAGTTGGTTCATTTGGAGACGGAGGAACACACATTTTTGTACCCTGGAACAGTTTGTTACAAGCAAGAATTTAATCTGTTCTAACTATAGGAAACAAACCAAAATGTGCAGTGCACTGTGGGTTGAAAGCAGAGCCGCTGTTCACACCTGTAACTGCAAGCCAGACAGAGCTGCTGGTGCAAAATGAGTCACAGACAACCACGTTCAACAATGCGTTGCTTGTGGAAACACATGAAAAAATACCAAGGTCAACACTACTACATTGTTTTTGCTCTACATTGATCCGCTGTTGCAGTTTGCTGTTCAACTGGAGTTTCCTTCATAAAACTTCTGTCCAGTACATGAACAACCTGTTCAATAGCATTTAATTTGTTTCCAAATTGTGGTTCACTTGAAAAGGGCCATCTGAGTAGCAATTTAACTCTTGAATTGTACCAAAGCAATCAAACTATATGTGGTAAAGCTGTAAAATAATAGATCCATAAATGAACATATCAAAGTGGAAACGCTAATGAAAATGCTCATGCTTTTGTTAGCAAAAAATTCACTGGGAAAACACAGGTGATGATGATGTAAAATATTGCACACTTGGACCCATGGTGAAGTGTTTTTTTTTTTTTTGATTATCCTGTTTAGTGAAATTGGATGGAGAAGTTGCTCAGTTGCTTTCTGTTTGGTGGTCCTTCATTCTTCAGTTGAAATGGGTGAGTAATAATAAATGAATTTTCTTTTTCAGGTGAACTTTTCAATCTAGAGGGTCCTTCTTCCTACAGTAAGACTCACACATAAATCCAAATCTAATTCAACAGCAAAGTAATAGAAAGCATTTTATTCCTCCATCACAATCTGGTTTTGCCAGATCCAGTTTAGTACCAAGGACAGGCTTCAGTCTATCCATGATTGGTTGCTAGATGGAGTTACATGACACCAGGTCATGGAAAAGGGCAGGTGGAATTACCAGAGCGCTTGACCTCCAAGGCAACTATACACTAGTTTCTCAGCATTTTATTATTGCAGTCAATACATATCAGTGATGGATATACAATCAGACGACACACTGGCAGACAAGAATTGAACTGAAACTCTAATGAGTCCTGTGATGGTTTATAAAAGATACAAAAGCATAGGAATAATATCAATTAAAATCAAATTTGTGCTACAAGAATGGAAAAAATATATTATTTATTCTTAGAATGTATTATTAATGCAGGTTAATGAATAAAATGTCCCTAGCACATCTCAAATGTTGAAATGTACTGAGTTTCATGCAGTGGGGTTTGGTTTCAGCTGTGCTAAGGCTGGTCACTGCTACACCCCTGTGATATATTCAGAATATAAAATAAGAAATAGAACAGCACTGATTGGTATTGATTGTTTAAAGTAATTTCTAGACATAATTTAAAACCATGACTCACCTTTCTACAAATGGACTATGTGCATATAGCATGTAAGTGTCTTGGATTATTATACATAGGGTTTCTTGTTCAGAAGAAGACCACTGAATCCAGTAGTGTTCCCTCGAAATACTGCAAAGCAATTTAGATCCATTAAAAAGGCCTATGATTTACTGATATATTGAATGTGAAGCTGATTTATTTTATTATTTCAATTTAGGAAAATCTCTGTGGCATTATATAGTATATCACAAGAGGAGACACAAAAAGTCACAAAAAGTGGATTACATTTTAGGTGCGCAGCCCCGGTGTCTTGGAAAGGATAGTGATGGTGATATAATCCTAACTCTGTCTTTACCCAACAGGTCTTAGGTCTGCCACCTTATGAACTTTTCTCTCCAGCAGGCAGTTTATCAGCCTCCTGATGCAATGTCTCCTCCAACAGGTCCCCTTAGCTGTATATCCTCTCCCAGCACATCCCCATTAGGGCCACATATCAAATTAAACTGCCATTTAATGTTGTATCAGCAAGTCAAATGTAACAAAAGATTGCCTACAGGTAGCCAGTAAAAACCAAAGAGGGGAAAGAGTCCATTCTAATAAAGAAAGAACCCCATTTCAGGCAAATTGCTCATCTCATAAAGTTTAACCATTTATAGCCCTTAAAACGTAATACTTGTTAGAGATGGTTAATTCCTTAAGAGTCTCCACGCTGCAGTGGATGAGCATAACAGGAATACGTAATCAAGCAATCTCCCACAACACTACCTTTTGCCAACACACACATACACATGCACACACTTTTGTAAAGTGCAGACTAAACAGAACCAAGCATCTCTTAGGGTGAGATGGTGATGGGGAAAAACAGCAGAATCAACAACCTCAGCAAGCAGTTTATTGACAACATACACACAAGTCTCTTCCAATTTGATTAAGCAGTCTCCATCAGGGTAGAAATAACCCCAGGCAAATATGTTTCAGTCATTTTCGTCTCCTAATTGTGAAAGTGAGCTATAGAATGAAGCAAAAAGTCGCTATGAATGCTTCAGGAAACCAATTTTGATTGGATTGTAATGTCTGGTCTCAAACTGACTGCCAAGCAAGAAAAGCTGGTCGAATTCAAGTTCTTTAAATGGATTTTCCCTCAACCACTGCCATATACCACTGCTGTGAAAGTACTGCAGTACTGCCAAAATCTCCAAGTTTAAATTTAGGTTTGGTTTATTTGCACACAGAAATAGTACAACATTGAAAAGAAAGAGAAACACTGTTGAGAAAGTGAGAGAAAGCAAATAAAAAAAGTATAATTGAATCAGAAAACCCCAAGGGGCACATGAAAACACATCACTACAGAGGAAAATCAAAAGAACAGCAACGACATCAGCAAACTGGAAAACAGAGACAACACAAACAATTTAAAATCTTAACAAGGAGAAGAGTGTTACAACCACTATTGAAAATTTGTATGCCAAACCAGTATTCTTCCTAATGATAATAATAATAATAATAATAATGATAAATTCATTTGAATAGCACTTTTCACAGACATAAGTGACAAAGTGCTTTACAGTGGCATCATACAATTACAGAGATTAATACGAATACAAAAAGAACATTACATTTGAAGAACAATGCATAAAGTACACGTAAAAACACAGTAAATATAAAAATGCAGATCTAGTGCAGGATTACATAACCTGTCTAAAAGGGTGTGTTTTTAGCTGCTGTTTAAAACAGCCCACAGAATTGGCAGACTGAGGGCGGGTGAGGGCAGAGCAGTCCATAGTCTAGGAGCCACGGCCTCAAACACTCGATTGCCATGAGTCTTGAGGTGGGTGCGTGGGACAGACAAGAGATTTGATGTGTTAGACCCTAAGGGTGTGAGCTTGTGAATAAGGCTGCCGTAGTTCATATAGATATGCAGGGGCCTGTCCATGCAATGCTCCGTAGGTGAGAGTGAGAATTTTAAACTTAATTCTGTACCCAGTAGGAAGCCAAGACTGAGTTCTAAGCGAAGGAGTAGTGTGAGAACGTTTATTTGACCTAGTGAGTAGTCCTGCAACAGCATTTTGGATTGCCTGCAGGCGGTCAAGAGCAGAGATACTGAGTACTGAGAAGAGAGGGTTGCAGTACTCAATGCGAGATGAGATGAGAGCATGTATGAGCATTTCCAATTCATGGGCTTAAACTACTGCTCTCAGTTAACTAATGTTACTTAAATGAAAGAAGCAGGATCTGGTCAGCTGCTTTACATGGGTGTCAGATGATACGTATTAGTCAAAGATTATAAAATAATGCAGCCTAAATTATGCAGATTAGGGCAGACAGCAGAACAAAGAGACCCAATATTTTGTAAGATGATGGGGGCCATCTTATCTCAAGCAACAATCAAGACCTCAGTCTTGTCGGCATTGAGCTGTAAGGAGTTTTTCACCATCCAGTCCCTAATTGCATTGAGACAGTCAAGGTGCCTGGATAAAATAGAAACCTCACTGGGATTGAACAAGAAGTGGAGCTGTAAGTCATGTGCGTATAAATGATAAGCAATGCCATAACTATTAATGATCTCTCCCAGGGGCAGCAAATATATGGAGAACAGCAAGGGCCCCAGATCCAAGCCCTGTGGAGCACCACAAGACGAGGGGAGGCATTAGGTGCAAAGTCTCCAAAAGAGACAGTACATTTTCTGTCAGTGAGGTAGGTTGTAAACCAGTCTAATGCTCTGCCTGATATGCCCCCACAGTCATGTAACCTGTTAATGAGGATGTGATGGTCTACTGTGTCAAAGGCAGAAGTCGAGAGGCACTAGCATAGAGCAATCACCCGCATCAGAGGACATTAAAATATCATTTAAAACCCTCAGTAGAGCAGTTTCAGTAGAATGCTGTTTATAAAACCCTGACTGACACTTACTGTACATATTGTGTCTCTCCAGTGCAGCAGTGAGTTGATTGGCCACAATGTTCTCTAGGATTTTGGACAAGAATGAGAGTCTGGATATAGGCCTACAGTTCTTGGGCAAAGTGGGATCTGAGTTAGTTTTCTTTATTATGGGCTGGATAGTGTCATGCTTAAAGTAGGAAGGGATGTGTCCAGAAGACAACGAGGTATTAACCATAGCTGCTACAACTGGACCAATTGTTGGCAGAACATTTAAAAATAGACAAGGTGGGAGAATATCAAGAGGGCAGGAGGATAGTTTCATCTCCTAACCAAATCCATCAAATCATTTAAGCCAATAGGTTGGATGGAGTCCAGTATGGAGGGAGACATAGAGGGGCTGGAATTAGGCGGCCAAGACCCTGAATGGATACTGGACACATTAGCCATAACCTTATCAACAAAAATGTGAGGAATTTCTTACAATCATCATTGGAAAAAGATGGTAATGAATGGGGTGAACAATGTTATTAACAGCGTCAAATAAAATCTTAGGGTTTCTTTTAGTAGACAAAATTAATTTGGCAAGGTTGGCGATATATAATGAAAAATAGGGTTAGCCCAAATGATAATGTTTGAGACAGACTCTGTCTTGCCTGTTGTGTTGTCGAAACTGTCACTGTAGCTCACTCATCATCATGGTAAAGATGGAAAATGACATTTTACAGTATTTTACAATATCTCCTCCCAGTATAGTCTGCCCTCATACCCTACAGATGTGCCATTGTACTGTTTTACCAAAATATATATATATATTTTTCCGTTCAGCTTTGTGGAAGACTGTGTAGCACATAGTTCTGCCATTAATCATCATTCTTTCCCAAGGACTCTAATATTGAATGAAATGCCAGTGACCTGGGACCCTAAATATTTTAGGACTATATTTGGAGATAAGGTCCTGTCCTGTGTTTGTTCAGCATGATCCGTTTTAAAAAATGACTCACCATATGTGGGTGGCCAATGTCATGATAAAAGCAGCCCCCCCAGCCATTTCCAGCAAAAAGCCTTGCTCAGCACTGTCAAAGCCATGTCACATACATGGAGTCATATCAGGCATGTGCACAAACAAAAAGGCATACACACACATCACACACACACACACACACACACAGTTTGTGCATTGCTGTCATGCCTACAGGATACAGGATGTCCTGCTACCTTGGTTACTGTGAAAATGGTGACAGCTCTTACATTTTCTCTTTTCAGTGACAAATGAGAAAGACGATACAGGTAGAGATTTTTTATTTCCATCAGTATTTGTATGTTTTGGCAATATTGTTCATGTCATATGCATGTCAGTAAATAAAACTGAATTAAGCTGAGGGATGCAAAGGGAGAGATA
>OMLB01005228.1:3122-28844 GCA_900302555.1 Myripristis jacobus
TGTGTGAGCATGTGGTGGGCCAGGGTTGTAAGGTCTTCTCTACACTGCCAATCCTGTGTTCATCCACTCTCACAAGCGTGAACACACACACACACAGCACACACACACACACACACACACACACACACACACACACACACACACAAACGCACACGCACATATGTATATGTGAGGATGATAGACAAGTTTAATATTGAACTGCCATTTTAATGACTGTGAACTGTAATCATGGGCCTAGTTAATGCTCTCCATACACTCCTGTATGTGTGGGAGAAGTGTGTGCCTGTTGCTGGAATGGGTTGCTGCCATCTAGAAGAGCTGGTGAATCGGCAGCCCTCCTACAGTTTCCAGTTTATCTGTACTCTCAAGCCAAGTAAAATTATCCCCATACATCTTCTGACTGTGACATATTGATTGTGAGCTGAAGGAGAAGCTATCATCTCATCTTTTGTTGTTGTCTTATCTGGTCAGTAACAGTGTGTCGGGCCATTTGTTGCACAACGCATCATTAAAAATTCATGTTGGCCTGAAAGTGAGTGCATATTCTAATTAAATGTTTATCCAGTCATTATTAAGGCTTGTTATTCAGGAAACTGTTCAAATTTTACAAGCTGATTATACTACTGAGGATTACAAAATCCTTGGCGATTGGCAATATTTACGCTGAGATGGTATTTGTGAAAAGGCAGAAAAGGATGGAGAAAGATAGAGGAGGGACAGAAAGATAGCTCGCATAAACCGCAAGTTTCACACTGTTTCATGTGTCCACACACACACACACACACACACACACACACACACACAAACACTGACACCGCCAGCTCTCTCCCAGATCCCGCTGACTAACAGGTCTCTTTTTTAGGAGTCTTAAGCCCCATGTCTGGGCAGACGCCATCATTTCCGCCCCTTCCACCTGTCAGGTGCCCTTGCTTGCTTTAATGGTGGCGTTGGAGAGGGCAGGAGGCAGCGGGGGTGTGGGGGTGAACATTGGACGAGCTGCCGGATCCTGTGCCCGCCTCTGTGTGCCAGCCCTGCATCGCAGTTCATTTCCCAGCCTCCCCTCTCCTCCGCTGTGCTCAGCCAAGCCTCTCAGCAGGTGTCTCTCTGCAGAACACAGCTCTGCCACAGCCACTATGCTCAGGCCGCAGCGCTGTAGTCAAACACGGAATGGCAAGTAGTCACCTCAACACCCTAACTAATGACCTCGGCATCGTATGAATTTTGGAACAAGTCTGTATTGGAATGTGCCTACTGAAGTACATTAGCAATGCACCTCATTTAATGTTTCATTTGATCACTAATAGAGTGTTAAATTATTATTTATATTAAAAAAAACACTCCCCAGCATTTCCATTTACACTGATTTTTGTTAAAAATGACTAGCTTGACTCTTGTAATCGGTAGCAAGCAGAATTTAATGTATGAAAAGTCACTAATAGATAGTTCAGGTCAGCAAATGGTTGTTATTATGGTAAATGTTGTGCATTATATTTTGTTGTGGATTCCTGTCATGTCAGTATCTTGAAAATGGAAATGAATAACATCCCTCATCTTTTTTGAGGCAGAATTACATTATATTACAGTCATTTCCTGTATGTAAAGCTTTTTGGACCCTGTGCCCTTTTTTTCTTTCTTGAAATGCCAGATGTAGATGTGTGTCCTCATAACCCTGCAGCAGCAACAACAGAGGTGATGCACAGTCACTACGTACATTTACTCAAATACGGTCCTTACTACGAGGGTCCTGAGTACATTCCCATTGTAGGGAACTTTTTATTTCGTCTGGACTGTGTTTATTTCACACTCATTGCAGTCACTACTTTGAAGATAGAGGTGCTCTAGTACAGCTTACTTTGAAGATAAAGGTGTTGCATCAAGCAATCAAGTCGCTATCAGTGCAGGCACAAGTAGTTTACTGCCCCTTTTTAACTTTCCTTTTTGAAGATAATGCACTGAAGCTGCAATAAGCCCAAGCTCTGAAATAAAAGGACAATTCACATGGTGGGTACTTTTACCTTCATACATGAGAGTTTCAAAATGGGATGAACTAATAATGTGCCACAATGGTACTTTGGGTTCTCCTGTTTTTAACAGTAATGTCTCAATGATAAGAGTCAAAATGGTGTGCACATTGATTCTGCCTGTCCTTAAGTATAACTTTTATGTAATTTTTCTACCCATGAATCACCAGCAGCAAATCACCAGTCTACCTTGTAGTTCTTAACAAACACCAAGCTAATTGCTGTGCTACTACGGTTATGTTAATGTTTTCCTCGTCTGTGAAAATGTGTGATTATGTGGTGACAAAGTGTGAGACAGAGGTGATGTTGACGCCATGACAACACCATCATTACTTCGTCCTCTCACTCCTACCTCTGAATGTGTGAATAGCCAGATTGTCTCATCTGGTGATAAATGAAGAGAAAATGCAATTAAGGAAAGCAGGAAGCAATTTAGGGTGATATATGTTGTCGTCCTATTTTACATATAGGATACAGCGCCATTGTGCCAGAGAAGTCAGGTTACTATTTGTTTAACATAATGTGCATACACAATGTGATATGAGCCACAGCATGAAACTAATTACTGCATTTTGATTTGTATCTTCAGTTATCAAGGTTGTTTCTTAAACATTATAAATTCAAATTAGTGACTGATGATGATTTTATTTAGAATACCAAAAGAACCACAGCATAGCTATTTCAAGTTTGCTCTTGTTTCACTACACAATATCTATAATAACACTTAAGTTAAATAAATACTTTTCCTTCAGCGTAGCCCTTGTTCCTACTATATGTCTGTGCACTACATCCCCCTGTCTGTCCTGCTGTTGCTTGTGGATGCGGTTACCAAGGTAACATCTCTAGTGGCCTGCAATTTCAGAGTATGGTTCACTGTAATGTTCGTTCCATGTTACAAAAGCAAGTTGTTGTTTTTTTTGTGCGCTCCACCACGTAGCGAGCTTTGTACGCTAATGCTTCTCAACACTGCTCACAGAGTTAATTAGGCTTTGCAGCAAAATCAATATTGTGACAGAGGTTCACGTGGGATTTGCTTGTTTCAAATTATGTATTGCATTGCTCATCTTATTGTCAGTATTTTTTTTTAATAGTACAACAACAACAACAACTAATTCTAGTAATAGCACGTCTCGTATTACCACTACATGCACATCTCTTAAACTCTTACGGCAACTAATTGTGATGAATATAGTAGTAATGTTAAAAAAGAGACAAAACGCCGGAAATGAGAATAAATGAAACATCAAAAATTATATTACATCAAATATGGTAAAGCATGCCATAACAGCTCACACCAGCAAATGGCCAAATCATCCATGAACTTCAAATAGAATACCCACTGAGCAAAGGCCAAACTAGACTAGAATAGCAATAGAACTGTATGCATTATACATCGTCCAAAGAGTGCATTACATTTACGGCCCATGTACTGTACGCTCCTGTAGAGATGACTTAACCAGCAGGTTTTAACACAAGCACATATCCTTGGTTGGCACTGGAAGCAGTTGCCGTTTGAAAGGACAGACTCTGAGGCATGGAAAACATTTCTGGTATTACATGACTATACAGCACATTAAAAAATAAAAACAAAAAGTGGCAATTCAAACATCAAATATTCAAACGCACAGGACTGAAAGCACATTGCACCATGACATGTCGCGTTATTATACTGTGCTGATGATCACTTTGAACTTAATAAGGGAGTGCCGAAGTAAGTAATATATCATATATTAAATATATGAAATGCTTTACGATAAAAAAGACAATTAAAGCAGCATGAAAAGAAAAGAAAAGCAAATTGAACGTCTAACACCACTGTAATAAAAATAAACCATATACATACACATGCATGCTGATAAAACATACAAGCATGCACATCATATACATAATGTTTATATCTCTAAATTTTGTGGGACTTGCATGTAGAAGGTTTGTAGTGGCAGCACTGTTTGAAAGGTCATAACTCCAAAATGAAAACAGCCAAGGGAACAATGGCATGCAGATTCTGGTGTTTGTACCGTATACGGCTCATTAAAAAGAAGCATGGCTGTCAAAGAATCCATGCATTAAGCAAATTCTGCCCTTAACAACAGTCCTTTGAATTTGCATTGCCCTTTCACATTAGAATCTAAAGTCTGTATTTGCTGCAAGGTTGGCTAAGAGCTGTGTGGGTGCAGGTGAAGAAAATGGAGGAAGTAAAAGTGTAGATGACTATATCACTCTTAGGGGGGCACGGCTGTCACTTTAATTGAGAGGTTGACCATTGCATATTCAAGTATGTGCTGCACTCGGCAGCATTAGCCAATCATGAATGCTGTGCTCTGCTATTGGCTGAGCTAAGGAGAAAGCCTTGTACTGTGCGAGGAGGGGAGGTGGGGTTCTCCATCTCCTCTGCGCTCTCCCATTCAACCTCTGTAGTCAGCAGAACGAGAGGCTGAGCAGAGCAACACAGCATCCGCGCCTACAGCATCCTGCAGATGACTCTGCTCCGGTGAGGAGAGGGAGGGGGGAAAAAACAAGTGTGGGAGAGAAAGAGGTAGACACAGAGAGAGGGAGAGAGGGACACTGAGAGAGAAAGAAAAATACAGAGAGAGTAAGAGGGGAAGGTGAAAGGAATTGAGTAAACACCACTGCCTGCCTGAAGACCACTGCAGCTGTACTAAATCTGGGGCTGTCACGCCAACCCTTACCAGAGCAGTGAGCAAGAGAGACAAGGGAGGAGAGGAGAAAAAGAAGTGATTTGGAGAGGTGATCTCATCACTCTGGGCAAGCAGGGATGGGAGCCCCAAGAGCCTCTCGATCAGCAGCTCAAACTTCAAACAGAGGAAAAGTGCCTTCGGGTCATCAGATTGAGCCGGCTTCTTCAGAGGAGTGAATGACAGGAAAAGGGGGCAGAGGAACAGAATCACTCTGTTAGTTCCCAAAAGGACAACCCACGGACCACGTCTCTCTCTGACCGCTGCACGGCTCGGCACTGCTTAAGTCTCTGTCCTGTTCACAAGTCTCCCTCGCCCCCCCTCCTGCACCTGGCGGCTCCTGGTGAATGTCTTCTCTGCATGCACTCCCACTGCTCGGCAGTTGAACATCCTCATGGTCGATGCCAAGGGAAGGAACATGAAATGTCTGACGTTCTTCTTGATGCTTCCAGAGTCAGTGAAGAGCAAGTCAAGTAAAAGCTCAAAGAAAGGGAACGCCAGCGGCAGCTCCAAGCTGCCCCCAGTCTGTTACGAGATCATCACTCTGAAGAGCAAGAAAAAGAAGAAGATGGCAGCGGATATTTTTCCCACCAAAAAGCCTGCATCCACCACCACGGTCCAGCAGTACCAGCAGCAGAACCTCAACAACAACAACACCATACAGAACTGTAACTGGCAGGGACTCTATTCCACGATAAGAGAGAGGTGAGTGAAAACACTGGAGCTCCTCCAGAGCCAGGGACAGCCATTACTGCTGCTGTTAATAGTTTTCATGATTGTCAAACAGGGACACAAAATTTGGCTAAATTTACTTTAAGAAGCAAGAAGCTGCCTGTTCTGCAGCATTTTGATGTTATTACCAGGTTTCTGTACTCAGCACTTATTTTTAACAGGACTGCCATTTTCATTCCACTGTAAAACGCTGTACCATAAAATGAGTATTCCAGAGTACAGGGAGTGTGTGTGTGTGTGTGTGTGTGTGTCTGTTTGTGTGTGTCTGTCTGTTGGGGAAAGGGTGGGACCTCTCTCTGCCCTGCCCTATATCTGTTGGGGGTATCTCTGTTTACACCCTCTCCGGTCCCGCAGACTTTGTCGCTCTGACATAACAGAGGTTGGACAAGCACCGGGTGCATTTGATATGCACAACAGGCAGAGGTTGCTGTGCACTAAAAGCAAAATATTTACCTTGGCCTATCAGTAAAGGACCCCAGCTGGCCAGAGCAAATGTGTGCTTTCAGACCTGGCTTTGTTGTCTCTCCAGAACATCATGGGGCTGTTTACCCACCCTGGTGACATGTTCCACTACTCAATAATATATGAACGCTGCTTTATTGTTGCTCCCATTCTTTCACAGTGGGGATTTTCCACTGAGCTCATTCTGTCATTTTCCTATTAAGATATAACTTGTGACGGTGCAGTTAATGATTAGGCTGTGGCATTATTCTTGTGTTTGTCTGCTTAGTAATGCGCTGTGTTCAACTTTTAATTCAACAAGCTCTGAAGTGTTGCCTGAAGTGAGTGAGCTACATCATCAGAAAGCTCTTTTGTTTTTGAAGTGGCAGAAGAACATCAGTGTTCTTAAGTTAATCTTTGTGTTTTTTGCTGAAAATGAAAAATAACTTTTGCTAATGCGTACAGCCACCAACTGGTACCTTCTAAGTTTTAGAATTCATATAAAGTTTATTCGCCTTGATCTACTTTTAATCTCACCGTAACAACTGTAATTTAGATTTTCACGGTTTTCTCTCTCCACAGAGTAAAATATATGACTTTCTTTTTATCTGCTGTTTTTTTTTTTCTTCTTTCACTTTTCAGAAATTCAGTAATGTTCAACAATGAGCTGATGGCAGATGTTCACTTTGTGGTGGGTCAGCCAGGAGGGACCCAGAGGCTGCCTGGACACAGAGTAAGGATCTCATCAACCGGCACATTCATGGCAGCAAGGAGGAAATTAACAAATGAGCAATCAGCCAGCCTAGTGTTATCAGTATCATCATATCAGCATAAAAATAATCTGACTCACTGCCAACAGTAATGGAACTGCGATCCTTTGTGCTCCACTCTCACTTCCGCACCATGTGTCTTTTCGAGACGGTCCTCAATTATTTATGTAAATGAGGCTGAAGGATAGAGACACTGAGTGAGTGAAGGAGGAAGGGATATCCTCTTCAGCAGTCATCTCACACAGAATGGATCGCCTTTGTCTCGGCTGCAGCTCAGCTTTTCAGAAAATTTTCAGCAATTATTCAACTTTTAATCAATCACGTCCAAAACCAAATAAGTTAGATAATAAGCTACGGCTAAGAATAGAGCATGCTCAACACAGCATCTCGCATCCTGCAAACACTTTTGTCCTAATTTACTTGATTACTTGGTTGGCTTTTGAGAATTTGAATTTACATCAAATGCCTTATGAGTAGCTCTAATTATGGGTGAAGCAGGCCCATATTATCCTGGTAGTTTGTGCCAGTTGTAACCTAGATCCTCGCTCTAGATCATCTCCAACATCTGGGCTTTGTTTAAAGTCTTCCCTCTGAACCCTTTGTATTTTCCAGATGTTCACATCAATTATTGCTCCCGGTTTATAATATTTTCATAGACCATGTACCACATTCAGAAGCGCATAATCATTACCACTCTATCTGAATATGATTATAACAGTCACATTAAATATTTGGCAAGTGATTTAGCAACTACGAATGTACCGCTTTAAAATGAGATGGCAGCCCATTCCAAAACTACATTGTCAGATGAGATAGGCATGGGTCATCTTTTTGCTCAATGTAAGGAGCAAAATATATTAGTCTATGATTGGCTGCGGCAATGCACTTTGTGCATTTATAGAAAGCAGTTAAGGAAGGACATTGTGGATGATTCGACTGCACTCTGTGCTGAGGCATTATGCCAATGGGGCATGATGACATTCTGCCCGGCAATCTTTATGATGTCCATTTGGCAGGAATTCAGATTTGCATTATGCTTTCATTTACAAAGTTACATCTCCTCTAGATGAAAGATACAGCTAAAAGGCATGTATTGTGTTTTGTCATTCATTTGAATTTCAGCTGGCCAGTCTGAATGCAAAAAGAAATACCTGAAGCCAAATAGCTACCTCTTGTCATTGCAATGTGTTTAGAAATGTGTTGATCCAAGGCTAACAGCTACATTGTTATTCAAAAAACTAGCTTTATTTTAGATTGTTCCCCAGCAGTTTAATAGAGGAAGACTGCATGAATTTTATGAGAAAATTTAAACCACCTACCCACCTGCCCACACACACTTATGTGTGTGTATGTGTGTGTGTGTGCACTAACTCACACATACACATGCACATACTTAAAACCTGAATGTATTTGATTATATAAATCATGAAGGCTTACATGTTTTTTTCCTGAAATTATTAGTGAAATTGTGTTGCATCTGATTTCATCATAAGTTCAGATCATCCATTAATATCAGTAAATTGAACTTTTGCTGCACTCTGATCTCATGAGGATTTCCTATTTTTCATAAGACAGTCGCATTCATTAGAAATCCGCCACTCTGTCCTCAGGGCTAATGGTAACTGAGGCTGTGCTTTGCTCTTTGTGCCTCAAACTCTGAGGATTGAGACATTGTTCAATATCTCTGTACAGGTTTGGGTGTTTCTGTGTAAAGACAAGAACTGTCATGTGAACGAACAGGATTTTGTAAACCAACCAACAAATTTACTTACTCTTCCTTCCTTCCAAATGTCACTACAATGTATGTCAGGTGATTTCATTATAATCACAAACTGCACAAATCATGTTTTAATTTCTCTTTTCCCTCTCTTATTTCCCCCATCTTCAAACAGTACGTTCTGGCTGTGGGCAGCTCCGTTTTCCATGCCATGTTTTACGGTGAACTGGCCGAGAACAAGGACGAAATCCGTATCCCGGATGTGGAACCAGCAGCGTTCCTCGCCATGCTGAAGTAAGAATAAACTCCTTACTGTCCATCCTCCTGCTTGTCTTGACCTTTCTCCTTTCACAATACCTTTCACAACAATCATTTCACCTTTATGTACTAGCCTGCTGTTTAAAATCTGATACTACATGTTGTGGCTGCTTGAAATATTCAGTAACAGAGACTGCTTGGTCTTTTATTGGGTCAGTTATGAAGAGTGATCTATTACAGCAAGTCTTTCACAGCTATTCCAGTCAAATAGCTCAAGGTGGTGCTTTCATTTTTTCTAAGCTGACTAAAGGGTGATAATACATAATCTAGAAATTTCTGATTAATCATGATGTCCTCTTTGGTTTGAAATGGAATGTGATATATTAATTCAAACGCCCACCTTTCAGGGAGATGCCTTTCCAGCGATGCAAAGAATGCCAGAGAAAACCAATCTCAGAGATATCATAGCCCATTTTGTTTCATTCCTTCCCTCCTTCCATGCTGGATCAGCCCTCGTTGTTTTTTTGCCCCAATCTCTTCCTCTTTCCTGCTGTTTCTACATCACATTAAATTCTGAGTTTTCTCTTCCCTGTCCTTGTATGCATCCTAAGTGGTATGCCGGCGTGTAGGAGGAAAATAAGTGTGTATATTCTGATTAGTTTGTGCATAAGGCTGCACAAAGACTTCTACTTCACTATACAATATTTATTATGCTTTGGGTTATTGCATTGTTTTATAACTTGATTGTTTTGCTTTTTTTTTTACGAGGTACAGCCAAAACATGCTTAACTTTGGTCAGTTTCAGTCAACTTGATCATCAACTTAAGATTTAAAACTAATACAGATAGTGACCATGACAGTGAGTAATGGAAAGTCATGTCATGTACTTTTAACAGGAAATGCACAAATATACTCACACCATGTCCTTTAGTTAGTATACCTATGCTGTTTACTTTTTTTGTCTACACATCTCAGAGTCACATGTTTATGTCAACAGATACATTTACTGTGATGAGATTGACCTGAGTGCTGATACAGTGTTGGCCACTCTATATGCTGCCAAGAAGTACATTGTCCCTCACCTGGCACGTGCCTGCGTCAACTTCCTGGAGACCAGCCTGAGTGCCAAGAACGCCTGTGTGTTACTCTCCCAAAGTTGCCTGTTTGAAGAGCCTGAGCTGACACAGCGCTGCTGGGAGGTGATTGATGCCCAGGCCGAGCTGGCGTTACGCTCCGAAGGCTTCTGCGACATTGACGCCCAGACCCTGGAGAGTATCCTACAGCGAGAGACACTCAACGCTAAAGAGATAGTGGTATTTGAGGCAGCACTAAACTGGGCTGAGGCTGAGTGCCAGAGACAGGAGCTCACCTTGTCGATTGACAACAAGCGTAAGGTTTTGGGCAAGGCTGTGTACCTGATCCGTATCCCTACAATGGCTCTGGATGACTTTGCGAACGGAGCGGCCCAGTCGGGTGTGTTGACGCTTAATGAGACCAATGACATCTTCCTGTGGTACACAGCAGCTAAGAAGCCTGAGCTGCAGTTTGTCAGCCAGCCCAGGAAGGGCCTGACACCTCAGCGCTGCCACAGGTTCCAATCCTGTGCCTACCGAAGCAACCAGTGGCGCTACCGGGGCCGCTGTGACAGTATACAGTTTGCCGTGGATAAGCGAGTGTTCATCGCCGGGTTTGGCCTTTATGGATCTAGCTGTGGCTCAGCAGAGTATAGTGCCAAGATTGAGCTCAAACGTCAGGGAGTGTTGCTGGGACAAAACCTCAGCAAATACTTCTCTGATGGTTCGAGCAACACCTTCCCAGTGTGGTTTGAGTATCCAGTCCAGATCGAGCCTGACACGTTCTACACAGCCAGTGTGGTTCTGGATGGGAATGAGCTGAGCTACTTTGGGCAGGAGGGGATGACGGAGGTGCAGTGTGGGAAAGTGACATTCCAGTTCCAGTGTTCCTCGGACAGCACTAACGGCACGGGGGTGCAGGGGGGGCAGATTCCTGAGCTGATCTTCTACGCTTGACAACCCGTATGCACATCTGACTGATTTTCAGTGCACTAAATAATAGAAAACTATCACTTTGTAGATAGCGTCAATCTCTGTTAATATTTATTTCTGTCACTACTGTGAGAAAAGCTTTTGAGAAAAGGAATTTTGACCTGCTATGAAAAGGTCCTCTGTGGTTTTCATTTCAGTGAATTGTCAGTTTGAATGGGACCAGCTAAATGTCTCAAGCTATTGAATTGTGCTTTAAAAAAGCAGGAAAAAAGTCCTACAAGATTTAAAATTTAAAAAAAAAAAAAAACTCTTGCACTGGATGTTAATGTACTGTATATATGTGTATATGTAAATTCTCAAATGTATATACTGCCACATTTGTGGTAAATGCTGAAGGTATCTTATATGATGATGAATACGCTATGTTTATTATTTCTATGCTTGCATAGGATGCACATATATAGCAGCAATACAATACTTCACATTCTAATCTAAGATTTGTCCTCGATGACTCACTCCTGACCATCAGCATTGTAACAGAAACGTAAAAGGCTACGTGACACTCAATGCCAACATTAAATTTGAAGCCACGATTACTGTTTGTCCTACTGTAGTACTTAATACCCATTAGACATTTGTATTTGAATGGTTGCAACTGAATCTCCAGCTTTGTGATACTTTACATATAGCAACGGGGCACTTAGAGAGGGCTTGAGGGGTCTTAGACTAGGGAGCACTAGAGATAATGAAACACATAAACCCCTGTCTCTCTCTCTGTAGCATGTTCTGCCACACCACACACTCATTTCAGTTACTCCGGTGAGATATCAGATACATGAGTGTCCTTATGTTTACAGTGGAAATAATGATGACTTACAGTGATTGCCATTCACCGCTTTTTCTCCTTTTTTTACTATATCTGGATCTGTCTGCATTGCAGTACTTCTAGCATGGGCAGAAGTGTGCCATTTCATCTAATGTGTACTACTAATTGTTTTGGCGCCTTGGTTTTGTTTACAGCATCAAGATCAATGATGATTCAGTATTCGAAGCTGTTTATCTTGTGGACTTTTACCCCTCCTTGTTGAAGATTTGTGCACTCTGGTGAACTGCTGAGCACTCCCTCCCAATGTGATCAAATGAACATATCAGTACCTGCAAAAGCATATGCTGCACCGCAAAGTATATGCTGAGGAATTGCACTGATGTTGGTTTGTAAACTAATTTGTTATTTTGTTTATTTTTCAGTCAGGCAGCTTTATGATTTGCTGTCGCTGCTGAACTTTATTTTCTCTGGTGTAGGATAATCGTCCACATGCTAGTCTCCTGACAACAGTGGGTGGGCAAACTGGTGTTCATGTCCTGTGTTTCCCGTGCTACCGTGCTGAGAGACCTATGAATGTGTACGATTGTTGATGATACAAATAAACCAAATAAGTACATATTGGCTGTGCATCTCATCTCTAAAAGCATTGTCATCAAAGAGCTGAGTGATAATGCTTCATATCGGCAACGAAGAGATGATGACACATAATCCTGTGGCTCAGCAGCTATTTACAATCCTCAAGAGAGCAGCGTGTTGATTAATGATGCTCCCTGCCTTGATGTCACTCATACACGCCGCCTCCTCTTAGTCTAACCTGTGCTGCAACATGGCGAACACGAATGGCTCCTGGACTTGGCCATCACATCCATTTAAGTGACAAGAGATAGAGCGAGAGTGACATTGTAATCTCAAACCTCTGAAAACCCTAAAGTGTTGAATTCCCAGCGTAGCACCCTGCCTGCTTGACCCATGGTTGATCTTGATGTGTTTTTCTGTTGAAGAAATAGACAGCAGGTCCCAACAGGGGATTACCACGTTCACGTCTCCGTCTGAGCAAGAGTCTTCAGAAACTCTTTTATGAACTAGCATCTAAGCCCTTCACATGCATTTTAGGCAAAGCGAAGCCTCCCAGTCACAGACACAACCGCCCCTAAAACTGACAAAACAATGGATCGACAAAGATTGTGGTTTTCTTTCTTTGAGTCCCCGATATGCTTTGCAACCCGAAAAACAAGACGAGGCTTTTACTGAATCTCGAGAAATATCATATCTCTTAGTGAAGTGTATGTTCAAGAGCATAATGACTCCTGAGAGCGTGTGGCAGGTAGTTGATTACCGAGGCACTCAATAAAGCTGAGACCAAGTTTGACATAGCCAGTGAGCATGAAGCCCTTGATGAATTGAACTCAATATGTTGTGGGACCTGGCGCTTCAGTGTGATTTTTCATGATGGTGGCGCTAATGTTGTAAGCAAGATCATTAATTGCACTGAAGGCGGCAGGGGACTAGAATATGCCAGGAGTCAGCAGCAGGCCTGCTTTCCACAGTGTCCGCGTCCTCCCCCACCCTCCTACACACACACACACACACACACACACAGACTTAAGAAATATGACTGATCTATGGCACCAAGAATTACAGTTCACTTAGCTAGCTGAAGGATTTAAAAAAAAAAATAATCCAGGAACAAAACAAACAGGCAGCTTTTTTTATCGAAGTGCTGTAAGAAAGCGTCTTTGCTTTCTGTGAAGCAAAAAGAAACAGGACTGGAAAGACATTTTAAGACATTTTTCCTCAGATCATTTGGTTCTTCCGGATCAATGGCTCCTCAAGTGCAAGTACAGTACCTGCCTTTTTTTTTTTTGGAGTGATGGTCAAGGTCAGCTCTAAGGGGAGGAGTGCTGCCAACGTGTCCCACCTCCCCACCTGAGCCATGGCGGGGATGCAGCCGTTCTTGGGAGACCGCAATCCTACGGACTGCTGTTTGATCAATAGCCAGACTTCAATCAGCAGTTGTTGGGATAGCTGTAATTAATTACCGCTGCAGCTATCTATCTACTGAAAACCTCAAAGACATAAATCTATCAGAGACTCATTTTGTGATTAGACTGTACTGGGTGAAGATGTAGTTTTTAATTTCTTGACAGGCAGGCCTGATTATTTTATAGAGTCGTCTTACCCGTTTCTGTGAAAGAAATGCAATCACATCCTAAAGGTGGCTTGGAACAAAATGCATGGCTCCAGCTGGAATTGGTTTATCAGCAAAGTCAAACATATATTGAATTTATGTATTTTTGATGAGGGAATCAATGTGGTGAAGATATTCTCCTCTAAATAATAAACGTAAAAGAAGGAATTCCCTGCATTTTTAAGGTTTTTGCTCGCTCGCTTATGTTTTCATCCTGCTCTGTTTTACCACGGAAACTTGCACTGATGCTTTCTGACATTTACTGATCAGAGAGCACTGAAGTCTCTTAAGTAATGATGAAGATTAGACATTATATCATGATTAAGAGTAATTGTGATTGGAAATACTGTACATAAAAGAGTGGAAAAGGAAACAGTTAGTGGATACTGACACAGGCTGGGCATTTATTGCCCAAGAAAGTCTTATTGGGGGTTTAATTACTGTTCAATAAGAATTAAGGATGAAAAGATTCGGCCTGACTTGAGGGAGGAGTGTGGATTACCACTGATCAACATTCTTAATGCTCTCTAAGATTGATTGTTCTGAGTGCCAATCCATCTGCTGTGAACAAAACCAAGAAGTCCCATGGTATCCAAGAGGGATGGGGCCGTTTCCTCACTCTGTGGCTATCATGCCGCACAAACAATTGCATCACTCACTACTGGGTATATTAATGTGGTGTGGGATGAAACGGGATAGAAATAATCTCCTAAATCTACCCAGTTCAAAAGAACCACAGTTTACAGTTATAGATGAGGAAGAAAACGGAGAGGCATGCAGAGTTCCTTTACCAGCTGGCCATGTTTTGTCACATTTTTTAAGCTGCATAATCACAAATCCACTCCTCAACATCCTGGTTGTTTCCATCTGACTATGAATCAGGAATGACCAACAGAAAGGAAGCAAAAAAACATCCATCTTAATGAGTGATTTTGGTCTGATGCTCACTGTATAAAAAAGTTGTTTTTGTTCAAACCAGCAAAAAAAGCTGCCAGTTGCGTGAGATAATCCCATTTGTTTCAAATTCAGTTTCACTTGTTTCAAGATTTTGTTTTCAATATGATGAGACAAGGCATACTAAGACAGATTCTGGAAGAAAGATGATTAACCATGAAACCAAATGGAATTATATCATCCCACTGGCAGATTTTTTCACTTGTTTTAAGCAAAGCAAGGTTTTCTAACACTAAATATGAGATGATAGGACTTTCTAAGATGGATATTTCTTTTGCAGAGGCAGCAATTCATCAAAGAAAATATATATATATATGAATGTGTGTGTGTGTGTGTGTGTGTGTGTGTGTGTGTTTTAAATTGAACAAATCTCAAAAGGAATCTCAATTCCCCTTTTCCCATTTCCCCCCAAGCCACACGTTTCCTCCAAAGCCTGTTTTACTCTGAATCTCTGTATGACGGAGTTTGAAGCATGGCTTCCATTAGGCAGTGCACTGGGACCACTGAACACAGTGCGCTCTGTAAGTGCAAAACAACAACAACGACGACAACAACACAACAGCTGTAAGCAGGGTATCTGACCCCGCCCACCACCCTTACTACACCAACCTCGGCCCAGTGGCAGCCAGTCACGCAGGAACAAGGCGGTAAGAGGAGGCGAGGTTATAATGGAAAGGGGGAACCAGGGGTAAGTGTAAAGTCCAACCTGAGTAGTATTCAGGTAAAGCAGTCATTCCCCTGATAATTATCACTTAGGTTATTAGTGGACCGCCAAAGGAACAATTAATCACATGTGAGAATGGCGAAAGGTCACAAAGTTCAAGAGTGAGGTTCAGGTGGAGGCAGGGAAGACGACAGGGGCTTGAGTGATGACGGCCACCTTTGCCTTTCCATCACCCACATCCCCAACCCGGCAGCAATAAAGACCTTCAAAATGTAAGGGATATTATTCCAAATAATCTCCTATCTCAGAGCTGTTGCCTCCAGCTGAAAGCAATTGGGATGCACTGCAGGATCGGCCCTCCGATTGTGTCTCATTTATCTATTTATTTATTCATTGCTACGAGGCAGCACTAAATCGTTTCAACAGGCTTGGGGCACAGAGAGGCCAGCTTTCATGTAAGATTAGCCTGTTTATAGCAATCTTGCTCAATTCCAGATGGATCAATATGGCAGGGATTTCTGGAGGTAAACGCTTCATGTATCAGGTGAATTACGATTGCTGAAAAGACTGGAAATATGATTTTGGTGGACAATGTAAGCTAGCGAACCTATTCACGGCATATAGCCAAAAAGACAGAAAGCACAGGCACACACTGAAAGCAGATGTGATTGCATTACGCTCCAGTACTGCAGAGGTAAATATCCTGTTTACATAATTGTGTGTTTGTCCTCTGTAATACGATCCCAGAAGGTATATGAATGTCATACTCGGGGAAAAAGTATTTCTTTCACTTGTGCGCTGAAAGTGGAATTTGTTGGTGATGCATTATGCTAATCAAGTCATTTATTCCCACAACCGTGATCTTGTATACCTGTCACCCACAGCCATAATGGCAATGCTTGATCAAACCCTTGGTTATTGGCAACCTCACACTGAGAGGGGTGATGGGGGCTGAGCACGCTACTTTTTGTATGTTCTCTAAAGCCTCTATTCATACTGAAGCATGTCCTCCAAGGCAGCTCCATGTCTTTGATAGTGTGGAGTCAGAGGGCCTTTCTCTCCCCAGGGTCTGATATAATGAGAGTGAGCTTACTAAACATGATCCGCGGCTCTCTCAAATAAGCTACTTCAAAACTGCTCGAGCCTGAAACAGTGAAACAAACACTACTGATTCATATGTACACATGATCACTCTCTCTCCTTTTCTATCTGTGCATTTTGTATATGTATATATATGTGTGTGTGCGTGTGTGTGTGTGTGAGTGTGTGAGTGTGCACCGTATGGGGTGGGGTTGCGTGTGTGTGTGTGATAGAGAGTGAGAAAGAGAGAGCGCATGGAGGCAAAGGAGAATATCTGTGTGCATTCATTCAGAACCGCTGACTTGAACACAACAAATGTGTCTTTTCCGTTTAATTATCTCCTGTGAGCGCAAAAAAAAAAAAAAAAAATCTCACAATGAAAGATTTTAAGTGATTGCATTCATGGTTTACAGTTGTAAAGATCTGAATAGGGGCAAATGGTTAATAATAGTTTAATTGTGCTCTTTCTCATTTTCAGCCATCATTATCTGCTGTAGCATCTTATCACTTGGCAGTGGGCTGGTAATCAATGGGACATTACACCGGCAATACATTTTTTCCTTTCGTCAAATAATTCAGAACCGTCAACAAGACTGGGAGTCAGCACAATTTTACAATGCTACAGGAATACATTTCCTGTCCTACCCCACACACACACACACACACACACATTCAGAAGAGTGAGTTTTATTTGCTGAACGCCCATTTTCTCTCCATTTAACCTCAGAGTGACCGAACATTTTTCCCAGTATGGCAATTTCTGTCTGAATTATTGCTCAGAGTGTAATAACATGCATAGTGGAATGATATTGTGCCTAAGTTCCTTGAAATCAAACCAAGCTCTACCAACCTGCTTTTGTGGCCTAATTTAAGAAGTAGAGCACCATCTCTTCCTTCTCTGCCCTTTTTTATGTCCTGCTCGCCACAGGGAAAACCAGTTACTGCATCGAAAAGTCCATGCAATTAGCATCATTCAAAAAGCATTACCTCGGCTACTGCAGACCAGTGCAGTAAAGCATGTGCCACTTTACTCATTATAACTTTGAGGCGCAGATTGCCTGTTCAATCAAAGAGGGATTGAGAGTAACACACCTGCATTCAAAGAAACTCCACATTCCCGTAATCTGCCTGCATCAACATTCCCACAGCTGCACTATCTGGGCCTTATTCTCAAGCCAGTGATAAATCTGACGTTGGTGAAGCAAAGAATCTTTTCTCATTCTACCATTAAGTCAGATAATTAGCTGCAGCTGCCTCGACTGTCAGAAGGCAGACAAGTTTGCAAGTTGCTATAACATGTCAGGAGTTCTTTTTTTCCCTACCTTGATGTGGATGAAAAACACATCACATTGACTGCGCAGTAGCATCAGGTGGTTACGCTTTAATAGGAGTGCTTATTTGTTAAAAAATAAAAGGCATTCTTATCTAATTGGCAGGAATGTGTGAGTATTCAAAGCACTGCACCTTTATTCCGTTTAAGAGAATTATAGAAGCTGCCGCTGGTGTTCATCTGACCTAACTAAAGCTCCTTCTGCGTGGTTTTTGAGTCAAGCCCCAAACTATTTCCTCACTGCCCTCAATAATGGCCTCAATTTAAGCTTTACTTTTCCTTACCTCCCTCCTATTTTCCCTTTCCTTTCAGATACTAAAGCTTTTCTCGCTCTGGGCTGGTGGAAATAATCACAGGACATGAGTTGAATAAAGTGTGTTTTGTGTTTTGGAAGTTGTTGTTGTATGACTATGCGTTTTGTATTCTTCTGCTGTATTCTTGCACTGACTGTGTTATATATGCTTTATACAGGAAAAAAAAAAACCCAGGTGGCAGCTCTGATGGATGCACCCTCCTATAGATCCTGTGACAGTGATGAAATTATGTGACTGAATGATAGATAATGAGAGCATCAGACCTTTAGGTGAAGCACTCATCACAAATAGACCCACAGTCTGCCTCGCTGTGGGTAATTTGTGTTTATATTGGCAGGCAAGCATACATGCACGCGTGGGATGAACACTGCATTCATTCAGCGGAGGCAGATTATATGCTTTACATGTTTTTCTGACATAGGTATGAAGGAGGGAGTACACTATGCATGACTGTCTCTGTGTGGGTGGAAGTCAGTATTTGTACAAAACCAATGATGCTGTCCATCTATCTCTGACAGTGGCACTAAGAGGAAATGTAAAAATGAGTGGAATATGCAGATGTATCTATGTTTGTAAGCAAAAGCTCATAAAACACAGGATTTAACTTCTGCTGTCACATTGTCCAAGGCTTTAATACACGGACAAATGCCGTTGTACAGGCATATACTATATTATCCACAATCTGGGGTATACCTTCATACATTTTAATATATTTTGAAGCTGTAAATGTGCATTCTAAACACAGAAAAAGTGCCACTACACAGCTTTGCACATTATGTACAGTAGCTTGTCTCAGTGTCTGTGAACAAATGCAAAACCATTTATCAAAGGCAGCCCAAATCGCATTTAATCAGACATGTCACTTAAAACAACAATATAAGGAATATTATTATTTTTAACAGTAGTCATACTGTAATTGCAGTAGTAATAATAGTAGTAGTACTAGCAGCAGCATTAGTATCAGGATTAATGAAATTATATACTGTTAACTTGCTAAGGAAGCTCCAAGGCAACAAAGGCTCACCATAGTACTGTAATATTCACCAGCTAGGAGTAGTGTAACTAATTCCCACATAATTTCTTTGATGGCCTGTTAATATGTTGTTATCTACTGTAACGCAGCAAGTACAGGCTTTAAGGGCAAGTAAAACAGAAACAGCACATTCACCAGCATCCCCAGCTAAATCATGAATATCTGCAACTCTTGCAGCTTCTTTGAATTTGTGAATGTAGGCGGAACAATAGGATGTGTTTAAATATGCTGGAAATTTGTATGGTCAGGGGAAAAAAATATATGCATTGGGAAATGAGAAAGAAACTAGCTGAATAATTAATATCTTGCAGCAAAATACTGTCATTGGGGTTTGTAGGGGAGAGATGGCCTATATTTTCTCCTCTGACTTTTACATCCATAGCATACTCAGCTTACTGAGTAACTGAATGGGGCTGAAAACAGGTTTGACAGCTCTGATCATCCCCTTTAGCATCTCCCTTCCCATCCCTGTATTGCACACAAGAGGCATATGAAATATCAAAAGACCAAGTACGTCAGAGCTCAACAGGATTGGAATGGAAGGGATTTTCCTGCGCACCTCCAGCACAGTCATGATGATGGGGGGGAGGGGCAGGTGAATTCCATTTCTCAATGATGAAATTCTTTTCATCTTCCCTATTTTGCATAACAAAGAGGCATATAATGCATTATATATGGCAAAGTGTAACTGTAAACTGCCACAAGAAGGCCGTTGGTTTGATGCAATGCCCCATTTCCAGGAAAGGAATCAAACTCTCATGTTTTATTGTTGCACAACGCTCGCCAGTGCTTTGGCACGGTTTAACGTAAAAATCGCCCACCGCCGCCTCCCGATGCCAAGTGTGCACGAGTCACTAACCAACACTTATATGTAGTTTCAAAACTAATCTACTGAAAGACGACGTGGGAAGCGGTCGACTGTTATTTCCCTTTACAATCCACATCTATTTGAATACAGCCCTTTTAATTTAATATATGATTATTGCCTCGTAAGCCAATGAATTGTTTCATTCAACCTCACGCGGAGTTCAGTGAGACACAGAGAAAGAGCCATAGATTTGTAATATTTCATCAGCGGTCTATTATGTTGATAAAAGGGCTGGGATGAAAAGAGGGGCTATTACAGCTGAGGATCCATGCCAGGTGTCAGTCTAATTTAGTCGAGCCACTAAAGACAAAGGAGCAGCCTGAGGGGAGCTTCTCAATAACAGGCCTGACTACAGATGACAAGTGGCACAGTAACCTGTGATTGAAGGGACAGACAGGAGGCTTTGGGGCAGCTACACCCAGCATGACTGAGGAGGCACAGAGGAACGAGGAGCTGAATAAGATATAGATCTTATTACTGTATGTTTTTCAGATTTGCATATTCGCATAAAATTGTCTGTTTGTCAATATTACCTGCACTTGGTACCTTTTTTGCCTCCAAAATGAAAAATTTCAACTCGTGTACAGTACCCCGGTTTCAACACAAAGAGAAATACATACTTGTTTTCATGACAGACGTTATGGATGGGAAAAGGGAAAGCACATTTGTTCCGCTCTTGATGTGGGAAACAACTCGCTGACTGCCCTCCACGTGCTACATGAGATTCGTTTGAGCCTAAACCAACTGCCTCTGTGATCAACAGCTTTAGATGTTTTTCTACCTGTAGTTGTGCATCATTACTATTTAGATCAAGCCAATGCCTGATTGGGTCTGAATGGATCAGAGGAGCCCGAGACACAATAGCCCTGGCAGGCATCAGATAAAGCAACACAGGTTCAAAGTTTTTATGCCAAAACTCTAATGAGCTCTGCGGCTAAATATATCTTGATGGGGGAACGGTCCAGTGATCTTGTGAGATCATTGGGCGGTGGCAGGAATGAATCTGGACACAGGCAGACAGATTACATAAATTATGCTTAAGCAGTGCTAGTAGGTCATTCAGATATTCAATACAGCACTTCAGGACCTCCAGAAGATTTGCAGGATTAGAGGTTGTAAGCCAGGCCAGTTCAATATATTGATCTCCCCTCACTGAGAGCTGCATTCAATTTCCCAACAATTAGATGCACCTGAAGGTTAATATGCTGCTTTGTTAATCTGTTGTGCAGTCCAAAACCCTCTCTTTCTCTCTCACCCTTTCCCACCCCCTCTTGCTGTTTCTCCTTCCTGCCACGTAATTGTTGATGCATTTTTTTTCCCTCAATCCATATTGGGGCCACTCTGCCGATCATTTCGCCTGAAAGGGTCAAATTTCTGGCAGGGTATTAGCCGTATTGTACTACAACAGATATTACAGGGGTCACTTAATAATTAGCAATGCCCTGATTCTAATGCACTATGGGGAGACGTTCTGTTATACCGTAGACAATTTCTAGGCAACACTACTGGACTGGGTAAATTAGGTTGGTCCCCACTATGACCTTGTAAGCACACTAACTCCTCCCCTGACCATAGTATGTTCTTAATAGGGATGGCTGTTATACCCAGTGGCAATTTCGTTTCCATCCATTCCCTCTGGCTAGTTTTATATTCCAAGGATGTTGCTAGACTTATGGCTGCGTGACAATGAAATTTCTCTCATGGGATCCGGGGATATTTCTCTAGTGTGGCATACACTGGGCCCTGGAAAGTAGAAATGACAGCAACATTACATGGTTGAAATGAAACCTCCATAATGTTATCCATTTTATTCATAAGAATCTATGACTCGCCTCCCGTTGGCTTATGTGTGGGAATGCAGAGCAATGGTAGGGATTTTGCAGCAATTCTCAGTTATAAATCATGGACAAGTGAGAATTATGGGGTCAACAGGAATATAAAATGATAGTGCATCCTTGGACGTGTCCTGTACATGGCTTGATACAGGATTCTCTTGTAAATGCAGCCAGGCTCACAGGTGTACATTTAATACAACAACAGCTCCAGCCAGCCCAGTGAATTTATACGTCCTAATCTCTGCTGAAACTGATCGGCAGAGCGAGGAGAGGACTGCCGCTGACCAACTAGGAAGGACGAGATTAGCTATAGAGGTTTTGCTGCCGTCTGCTATTTTAAGGGAAAAGTCATGGCAGCTGAAAAAGGAAACAATGACTCAAAATCTGGAGAAAAAGTGGATGGAGTGCACGCAAGGGGGGGAAAAAATCCCTCATTCAATACATTTCCAGGTGAAAATGTAAGATACTGCTTCCAGTTACATTCACAAAAGCCCCTCTATCCTGCTTACTCTGGATACATCATCCCTATTGCAGTATGCAAAGTGCATCATATTAAAGAGGCCCTTTTCCATCTAAGTTAATATTTTAACCAGTCAGGGCAAATTGACTATACTAATTTTCTGTTTTAACACTGTTTTATTCTGCAGAGCTGAAGTGAAAAGGTTTCCTGCCCCAGTCATGCTGAGGCCACAGTGACCCAGCGTTTCCATGGAAAACTGGAACATAATAAAAATGTAGGCCTGATGGAAAATCTATTACAATAGCTAAATTTTCTCTGTACTCAAATTTTAGAATTACCACAGGTTCACTATTCGCTCATACAGCCCAAAAATATTCCTTTGAGCAGTCAGTTATTTTGCAAAACATGGGGCTGGCAGGCAACTGCGCGCAATTTTGACAATATCAGGTGCAACACATTGAGTTGTCAAAGAAATGAGCTACAGTACAGAGTTGTCAGACTCTGATGTGCTGGTGTGTTTTTATTTTTTTTTGCCAGGACCACACTCTTAACCTTCATTCCCATCAGTGTGAACATGACCCAGTAAATCTAAATCACTAGTCTGCTCTCCTTGCCAGACGTCAGTCATTTTCACCTTCAGCATCAACCCCTCAGCACCATCATATTGTCACCCCTGATACAGCTGATTCTGCAAAACAGAGAAATGAGATAGGGTGTGAAAGTGGTTTCGGTGCATACTTGTGTGCGTGTGTGTGTGTGTGTGTGTGTGTGTGCATGTGCGCATGAGTGTGTGTGTGTGTGTGTGTATTTGCATGTACGTGTGCATTTGTGTGTGTCTGTCCGAGTGCATGCGGTGCAATGGATGTTACAAACTCAAATGCTGCTAATCAGTCAATATTTCAGTGAGAGTGATTTTTATAGCTTTGTCATTTAAACGCCTTTGTCCTCACTGATGACTGATAATGCATGAGGTAGTCAGTGAGGCATACACACACTAGTCTAATTCCAGCATAAATATTACCTCTGCATGAGATATATGGCCTCTCTCAAGGCTCCTGATTCACATCCTGTCCTGCTTTTGTTGACGTCACAGCTCCATTTTTAAGGAGCAAAGTGAGAGTGCTCCTTCTGCAGATGAGAAGTGCCCAGCATCCATCTTGTGTGTCTGAAATCCATTTGCAGAGGGCCAGAAGCAACAATGACGCTAAACAAAGGTAAGCTCTGTCACTTGGCACCCTTGCACAGGGCACAAAAGCTACAACGCAGATGCCCTCACCTTCGGTTTTACTGTATCCCGTGGAATGGCTAATTCAAACCATTAATTTACACCCACACTGTTCGCATCCTTCCGTTTTCCCATCCCCTCACTCGCCCTCCCACTTTTCGCTTCTGGTGGTGGATGGAGAAGCAGTTGGGGGGATCGCCTCAGTAATTGGAGGAACCTTCTGAAACATGCAGATGAAGTAGGTGAGAAGGAGAGGGGTGGAAATGGAAGAGGAAAACGGACCACATTCCTAATTATCCGCCCCTTTTCTCTCATTCCCTCTTTCTTGGTCTCAGGGGGGTAGAGTACAGTACAGACTCCTTCCACTTCTCATGCTGGCCTCGGCATAATTAGACACAGTGTACAGGGCTGAACAGGGATTGATGCTCACATAAAGGCCTCGGCTAGCAGGGGTTCAGAGGAAAGCTGGGTGCTTTGATGATAGGGTTAAGAGCACTGTCAGCATACTCTTACACATGTTACAATGAAACACCCTGTCAGCTGACACCCAGGTTACTTTATGTGAAAACATGGACACACTGCGACAGCTGATGTTTGTATTCTGAACATTGTACTCAGCATGCATGCAGCATATGGTTTTACAAGTAAAATGCATTTTTGCATAAAGACAGCCGAATGTAATAAAAGACCAGCGCACTTTCAGAGTAAAGAACGAAAGGGGGGGCCTGGGCAGCAAACAGTCATCTGAAGTAATATTACTCCTTGGCTATGAAAGAAAGCCAATTTCAATGGGGTGACATTCATTTCCTTTGAGGTGGTGGGAGGAGGATAAGAAAGACTGTCTGCTTTTTAATATATCTAACAGTGTCAGCACCCATGTTAGCACACAGCGGCAGTAAATGCTTAGAGAGTCATAGCCACTGCTGTGTTTTAAGACAAGTGCACAAAAAATGTGGCTCTCCGCACATGCATAGAGTGCGGATAAATAACATAGTGTATGTGTGTGTGTGTATGAGAGAGAGAGAGAGAGAGAGAGAAAGAGAGAGACTGCTTTCCTGAGTGTGCACAAATGCTTATTCATGCATATCTGAGTGAATTTTTAATACGGGAAGTAAATTTCTTATCTGTCTCGCAGCATTTACCAACTGTTGCTACAATTTAGTGAGTTGTTGAATACTGTATATAACTTTGCTTCCAAATGTAGTATAAAGGTAGATTTTGCAAAACTGAACTGGTGAGTATAAATAATCTAAACAAGGTTTTGCAAAGACACGATTTCTGTTGCATGCACAATGTTTCCCATTTCAGAAAGTGAAAATGTAATCATCCCAAACTCTACTGTAGATAACCCACACTGATAGCGAGATGGTATCAAATATGCTTCAATCCAGCCTCTGATTCTTCAACACGACTTCACATTGCTTTCCATTCTAAAGTTTGCAATGCAGTTATGTTTTCTCTCCAGCTATCACGAGTCCATTTCTTGCTTTATCTGTATCTTTCTATATCTATTTCATTCTTGCTTTATCTCTATCTTCTTGTGTCTATTTCAATTTCTCATCCGCTGGAGATGATTTTGTCATCTTCTGGTACATTTTTCCGCATACACACCTCCTTGCAAAGGCTAATTCCCACTGAAATTATGGGTGGAAAAGCACTGTGGAGCATTTTTCCCATGGTTAAGCCACCTACCGCAGCTAACCAGGGCTCAGCTCTACCCCTCTTTCAGGGGAGTAGGCTCCTCTTATCGCCCCACCGCGAGGTCGTATAGGGGTAATAGGATTGTGGCTCACAGAGAAAGTGCCATGCTAACCAAGCAGGCGACAGTCCGGTGAGGCACAAGTGTGAAGGGGGCCTGTGCGGCTGGCCAGCATCATGAAAGCACAGAGGAGCAGGCAGGAGGATGCATTCTCCTCGCTCCATAAATAACCCTGCTAAATTGCAAGCTTTGGAGGGTCAGTGGGACACTAGTCTGCCAGTGTATATCTGAAGGCCTGGATATAACCTGTAATCCTGCAGCCCAGGAAGTGAACAGCACAGCAGTTACAGCAAAATGCCTTTTCTGCAAAATGGAAGCCTAGGCATTTATGAGTTTGGAGGGAGAAAGCGAGAGACACAGAGAGAGAGAAAGAAAGAGAGAGATGGGGCAGGGTGGGGGCGATGGGCATGTTTGCAGGATTTTATAGTTTGTAGTCAGTGTCTGAGTGGTAGACTCCTTCCTTGACTGGCTGGGTCCCAGCAGTAGCACAGCGCTTACTTTGTACTTGGAGGCTGCAAATGAAAGCAGCACTGGGTCAAATGGGG
>OMLB01005228.1:28864-39024 GCA_900302555.1 Myripristis jacobus
GGGGGGGGGCTTTATTTGACTGACAGCTGGATCACTTTGCTTTCGGGTGCTGGCTGGTTATGACTGTTACCACTCAGAGAGAAAACTACCAGGCTTAAACAAGCATTCAGAGATTAAATATTGGCTTCAAAAGTTGCACTGATTCTCTGATGACTTGAAATCAGAATCTCGGGGCACCAAAGCAAAATGATGTTTTTTTCCCCCCCAGCTTTCTCCAATAAATTGTTTTCAGCGCTGTGGGGAAAACCATTTCACCTGTAGGCTGGTGTGTGGGTGTATATTTTAGTTACATCAGTGCCTCGGTGCTCATGGCAAGGGCAGTAAAAAGCACTGCAGGTGGTGGAGGGCTGAGATGGTCATGCTGGTGTTTTGATAGAATGTAAGTGGCCTCGGGCAGTGAATGGAAGAGAAAGAGGGTTATAGTAAAGATTTAGGATTATTATTGAGAAACACACAGATGAGATAAGAATCCTCCCCCTCCAGGATTGATTACTTTGTCCGGAAGACCATAAACCATGTAACAGGTTAAGACTGCAAACACCTTTATTAAATGATAGGTCCAGTAATTTTCAACCTGGGTTCTATTAAAATGCCAGAAAGCAGCATTTGCAACCATATTGTGGATGAACAATTACAATGCATGTTCAACTGTGCCGTGAGGACATTCGAAAGGTTTTTGAGGCTGAAAGTGATTTGCCCTATTGAACGATTTTAATGGCTAGCTAGAAGCTGCAGCAGAGTGGTAAGTTCCTAATCACTGCAGCTAGTGCTGAGGTTGTGCTATGTACGGGTATATAAGATGGGTATCAACATTTTAATATGGACCTGGTTGAAAAATACTGAACCTGTCCATTAGTGTTGGTGCTGACTCTATTTTCACTATGCAGTTTGCATTCTTAAAGTTGCCGTGAATTTTTTTGCATGCATTTGACATCAATTTATCACTTTCAGATTCCCAGGTTAGTTGTGGTGCCTTGGTATAATTATTGCAAACAAATGGGACCATAGCTGAGAAGATGTTTGCGTTTGTTTGTTTTTGTTACCTGAACCACAGAGTTGGATAGGGGTTATGTTTTTGCAGCATTCTGTTTGTCTGTTTTTTTAATGTTTTTTTGTTTGTTTGCTTGTTGGCAGGATATCTCTACACATTAGGAATGAATTTGCATAAATCTTTGCAGAAAGGTTGATCATGGCGCAAACAAGAAATAGTAAATGCTTCACACTGACTGGCCAGAGTGAGGCGTGGCAGTGGGTATGGCTTCACATAAAAACACAGGTAACCTCTGAACAATCACACAATGCCATTAAACTTTGTGGAGAGTTTGGTCATGCAGCAAGGAAGCAGTGACTCACCTTTCATACCAACTCGCCAAAAGGTTGTGTGACGGTGGGTGTGATCGCGTTTTAGTGAATATCCATATCTTGACAACTGCACAATGTCGGCAGAGGTCTATACCCCACTGACTGCCTCCGAGTTTTGCTTTTAACTGTGAATATTTTCAAATACATTTAGTTAGAGAAAAAAAGTGCTTCCAATAAAATGCAAAAGCAATTTCAGGAACTACCTTCATACAAATCAGTTACATAAATGTGAAATGCAACTTTTTTCAATATATTTCGCTTCCACTGCTCTATAAATTGAGATTTCTGCAGCAGTAAAATGTGTAATAATGTATATCACATCAACATGATTGTATCTCATTTCTCATTATTTGACAGTGTGACAGTAAGATATATTGTCAAACCGGAGCTGCACATCAAAGTGTAATCAATCTCAAAATGCATATGCATAAAATTATGCATGCATTCATGGCAAAACAAGGCAGTCAACCAATGTCACGAGTGTCACAAAGGACACTCGGCTTCTGTTTTCCCTGGCCTGGCTGTATTCTAATTTATTTCTTGACAGGCTTGATGAGATAAAGTGAGGAGTGGTGGGAGACGGCTGGCAGGAGGAGACAGGGTCTTTCTTCTAGCTGTCTATTGGTGACTATCAGGGTGTCTGATCTGGCTGAGAGCACACTAAGAGGGTCAACAGCACTCACGCGGCAACAAAACCCAGCTTTGTCCTGTGACTGACACTGACACAACAGGAAACTAAAATTGCTGTTGAGCCTAAACAAAAAAGATTTCTAGTAATTTACTGTAAACAACAGAAATAAAGAAAATGACAAATTGGAAAATGTATTATGTAGGTGGCAAAGATGGCAAGTACTATTTTCAGTGGGAACATAGCAGAACTTTTATTGGACGTCTTACAGAATTTGACAAGTAAGAGCAGGTGAAATAAAAGGCAGCGATCTGTCTTAGTGATACTGGCTCAGAGGGAACTTGAGAGCTTCCAGAAATTCACAGATATCTACTGACACATATAGTGCATGGATGACAGCACCTCCAACAGAGCGCAAAGGGACAGACAAGACTGATGACAGGCAGATGTCAAAATATATTTTATATCAAATGTACACGGCCATTAGTGGAATTTATGATGACAAAAGCAATTATGAGAACAAAAATACAATGTGCGAGCAGACATGTGCGTGGTTTAGGTCGCGCGTGTTTAAAATGATTCCACTCCTCCTGTAAATTCGCTGTTATCACAAAGCAGCAAAGGTTTTGTGGCCGATGGAATGAATTAGTAAATCCACTTGTAAAGTCTCACTAAGCATCAAGCGAGTGCTCCTCAATAGCACCGTGCAATAAGGGAGTATCTGGCCTGTCTGTTCCAGTCGTGCCTGTGAGAACTTGACAGTATTTCTTTATCAGCCTCCCCCTCACTCTTTTTCTTACTGTCTATCTCCCTCTTTTTTTGCTCTCTGTCACGCTTTTTTTCCCCCCCTGCTTTGCACATCACACTGCTGCTGATGGTCAGTCGTGCACTTGACAATGTGAGGTATCTTATTGCCATCAAAGGGTTCAACTTGCATTGCACACAGATTTTCTTTACTCTACCATCAAATGTTTTTTTTCTTCCCTCTTTTCGCTTATTTCTACCAACTTGTCACATCAAAGCCCGTTATCCCCCTCTCTTTTGCAGTTTATACTGTTTAATGTTTGAATGATCCATTGGTCTGATCCGTGGAGCTGTGATTTTGATATCCTTTGTACAACTGAATGAATTTTCTCCCCATAGTGATATTTCTAGATATGTTGCATGTTATATTATTCATTCTCCTCTTTCTCCTCATCGGTTTTTCTCTTCCTCATGTATCCTTCTCTTTCTCTCTTCTGTCTTGCTGGAGCCCAAAGTAGACATACTTTGTCGTTGGGCAAGCTTATGCTTCAAGAGACACAATCCTGTTAGGAATTGGCAGAGATACATCCTTTTGATGCCAGTCAAAATATAACAGTCTGTTCAGATATAATAAGCAACGGGCATAATGAGGCATGTTTATACTGTATGTCTAGCTAGTGCAGTACATGGCCTACTGAGACAATGGCATCGGTTATGCACCCAAATCCGTTTACCGTGTTTTTTGGCAGTTGTGAATGTATGTGTGTGTTTATTTGTATGTGTATATGTGTGTGTGTTCTTCTGTTCTCGCATGAACTTAGTGACAATACATGGATGCTTTCATGACAAAGCGACAGGCTTCACTAATTTGAGCCAACAGTCTGATCAGGATTCAGCAGGTGCTCTGCGTAGAGGAGACTGACGCCTGCTTGGGACCATCCATCAGAGCTAAATGGCAGATGGTCCTCTCTGTGGCCAGGCAGGAAGTGCACTAACACAATCGCTGGAGAAACACGGGGAGCACTCTACCTACTGATAATCCACTTACCCACAGACAAAGCTGCTTTAATCTGCCTGCTCCTTCCCTGCCCACCCCCTCTGCACACTGCAAGGCCAGGCTCCATGCAAGAGGATCACCACTGATCCACTCCACACATGTACTTAGGCTCAGCAATGACACATGATGTTATATTGAACCCCTAGTCACTTTCATACAATGCATACATTGATTGGATTTTGCACAACAAATTCTAACACAGAATAACCGCAAAATGTAGATAATCCATATGATAACAGATTCCTGCATTTGAACCACTGATATCGTGACTTTTGTCTTTAAATTGGTCTGCTATGTGATTTTGCCTGTATGAATGTATGTACAGTATGAATGTGTTGTTTTTCTGCAACTTCTTTGTTTGCCATGATGGACACTTCCCGTTCAAGTCTCTTGAAAAGGAGATTTGTGTCTCTCATTATGGAATATCACTAAGCAGGAACATCTCTGCCATAAAGCAGCTAGATGTCTTAAGAAGACTGGATTTATCTTGTTGGTGTTCAGTGTGCAAAGATCTTAAACTCAGTGCAAGCAGCCATGCATGTACAGTGTAATAAATTGAGTATCTGTTAAGGCTGATTTATGGTTCTGTGTCAAAGTGTTGCTATAGTTGTCTACCAAAGTGCATTTGTAGGTCTGCACTGGTCGTTATGCATGTTGGACTGTCGTGATGCTAGATTGCAGTGTCATTTTTTTTTTTTAATTATGCAAACAATGCACATATAAAAAAATGGAGGTAATGTTTGGATTCACTGAAGCAGAGTTTCCACTGTTGGGTACATTCAGCGGTGTCCATTTCATTTTTTTTAGGTATTTCTTACCATGAATTTAGTGACATCTGGCAGTCCTTCTGGAAGAGAGCTCGTAGGGGATGAGACTTTGTACAAATGAATATATTTACCTTCTCACCTGATCTCTATTTGACTCACACTGTGGATTTCGCTATGAGTGAAAATCAACTCAAAATATGTGGGAGGAAAAACAAAACAGCCAAGTGAACCAATCCCTCCATGCAGTTACATTTTTTGGAGAGGTGCAAACAAGCAGCAGCCGCAGCCTCTGCCAGCTCCAGCCCCAGAAGACACCTTAGGAGTAGCCACAGGGTCATTGTGATGCAGAATCCTAAATTGGCCTTTAGCCCTCTAATTTATCTGATCTGATGTAATTTATCTTTTGGCAGCAGTAGTATTCATTTATTTATCATGTAGTGAAAATTTCAACATTCAAACACCATAAATTATACAATACACAGGCAAAGAATAATCAGGACACTGCTCACAAACAGAATAGACATTAGTAACAGGCAGACATAAATAGTACATAACGATCAGCACCACATTAGAAACTGCAAAGGAAGTGCTGCTGCTGTATAGGCAGTTATGACAGCGATGAGGCTATAACCAACTTGTATTTTTATGATCAATCAGCTTTGAGGTATTTACTATATACCAAATGGGGCTTATTTCTCTCTAATTATTTATGCTTGTTTGTTTTGTGTGATTTGATGCACTTTAATGAGTACATATTGCCAGTTCCCATATGGGTCCAGTATGCTGATGATCCATGCTGAGCCTGGCGCTGGACTCAGAGATGCACCAGGCCAAGACCCGACAGTCCCATCGGGAGTCATTAGATAGGAGGATCAAGTTTGATTGAGATCTTTTGCCAGGTTGTTCCCGCTGATTGGGCTTCATTAACGACACAGACTTCATGAAGCTGAGCGGGAGGATGTCACATTTATCATTCTGGCATCCGAAAGCTCTGCTGTGCTGAGGCTCTGCCCAAATCTGCACGGATGTACAGTGGGTTTCACTCTGCTTCTGTATCCCAGGGTGCAGGGCTGGTCCTGCTTGTGAACTCATCTGTTTAATGCTTCGAATAACGAGTTGTCCTCTTTTCTCAAGGCAGGGGCAGTGCAGCTCTACGGGGAGGAGGTGTCAGAGCAGAGTAAGAGGAAGACAAGGAATGAACAATTAGTGGTGAGTGGTGGAATAGTTCCACGATGAGCCGTAGGGGGAGGGAGCCATGAAAGAGGCCAGGTGCAATATCACATCCTTCCTGTCAGAGGACTTGAAAGGAGAGCAGAGGAAGAGCGTTTAGCTCCAAGAGACGCATGTGGAATGCTGACCACAGGTTGGAAGAATCGACTATTCAGAGCGCGTCTCTTCCATGTGCCCTATCAGGTCGGAGAGGGATCTGCCAAGTAAAAACTGCTGCCAACGTCTTCTGAGGTGATTGGAATACCGAAAAGGAAATCAAGTCTAGAGGATGAGAGCTGACCTTGATCACAGTAACTATGATACTCTGCTGAGATTGCCCGCTAGTCAAACGAAGCATCCTGCCTTCATCACACACATTTGAGTTTGCCGCTGTTTTCTTTTAGCTGTTGATCAAAGAGCACTGTTTAACTGTAAACAGAGAGCGAGAAATACTGTGGGATAAAATGCGTTTTTGAGGGGAATGAATTGATATTGCTTAGTTATTCATGGCATACATCATTTAATGACAAATTCTTCTTTTGATCTATACTCCTCTCTCAGCCGTAGTTGTTTCTCTATACCACCAATCCGCTTTATTTATAGCATATTTCATGAAAAAATCAATATAAATCACTGCTTTCCAATCTCTCTGCAGAGATGCTATAGAGTTTTTTTTCATGCTTCTCATATGATAAGGTATCATAAGTGCCATTAGGTTCTCTGAATGTCATTTGTCTCCACCCCAGCTGCCTGCACAGTTTCAGATCCAGTTCAGGCATTGGCTGATAATGATACGGATCTTTTTGATTGATATCAGCTCCAATCACCCAGACCTGGGACTTCAATCATTTGCCTGATCATCCATAACTCTTCTGCTGAGAACTGTCCCACCGTTTTTATTTTATGTTTCTTTCATTGACCACGAGAGAGTGATGTGTCCCCATTCAAATCTTTTGGGAGTCTCAATTTTTGTGACAGCTTCCCATGGCTGTGGAACAGCCTCCACGTGAAAGTGTGCTTACACCAATTTATGTGTCATCAAACATTATCAGACATTTTGGTGAGTAACAAGTCATTATGTCGCAATCTAAGCATGTGGTAATGTCAGCTGAAACACTTCAGTGAATAATTCATCGTGGTCACATAAATTTGGTTAGCACTTTGACTGTTAAGCAGTATATCCTAAGCAAAACATTATTCAGTACATTTCCCATGAAAACTGCAGTGACATTATTAATAGTCATGAAACCTACACTACCCACTCCAAAACAGCCATGAATCCAAGTAAAGGCTAAAACTTAATGGTCTTTTAATTCCTGATTGCCTGTCTGTGTGATTGGCCTAAGTGCTGCCCAATCTCCTTTCAATGGTGATTACCATGGGAACTTGTCAGACTGCTTAATTGGTTCCATTAGTAGGTTCTTTTTACATGAAAGGGCTTCCTGTTTCTCCCAAGGGCAGCAGGTGTCGAACGAACAACACTGCAGCTCCTTGATGTTAGGAGGACCTCTCCAAATTACACTCATTAAACCAATTCAAATATGAGGACACTCACATAATTATGTAGCATTAAAGAACTCAAATAAGTTTAAGATTGCTTTGAAAAGCCAAAGTCACACTCCCTGTCACCATGGAGTTTTAATTGTATTATCAAGCTGGGAAAGCTTTTCAAAAAGATTTTAACTAAAGCCCCGGATGAAGCTTTGAGTGGACGCTTTTCTGCTTCATTTATTTATCAGTTAATCTACTTTAAAAGTAGATTTCTGTTTGGAGAAAGACCACATGATTCTCTTGCTCGGCCCTTTTTGTGAAGCAGAGCCAAAGTCCCTGCTGAGGATTCTTGGTGTTTGTCCATCATTGATTTGGAGGTCTGTTAACAGCATGAACTAACATCTCAATTCTCTGGTGAGACGAGTGCCAGGTTCAATAACCACCCTCTAGTCTCATAGCCAGAGCGTCTTTTTGCTCATCACAAGTATGCAAAGCGTCATCTCTCTGTCTCCATTGACATTCTTGTCCCAAAGTCAATATCTGCCATTTATTCAAAAAGTCGCGAGTACAGAGCAGGTCTAGTGGGTACAACAAAAGCAAGGACAATGTGTTCTTTACAATTTTTGCCATTCCAGATAGCTGAGCAGTATTTGTCATTTTCAAACAAGAACTTTTCTTTCCCAGGATGAATCATCACTTACACTGTGATATCGTTTTAGACAGAATTGTGGAGGAAATCCTAAGAATATTACCTAAGAACCTATACTGTATGTACCTGCTTGCCTTGAGACAAGCCCTGCACTTGTATTGATCTGTTTGGGACCTTCGACCATTGACCAATGGGGCTTGACAAGGCAAACTACCAGTCTATCACCAGAGGACACATTCTAGTATAAATCAGGTGCTGAAGGACACTTATTCCTACCTTAATGTATCTCATTAGTCTACTATTTTGTACTGCAAAAGCACTGTTTAGGATGCCTCCCAAGGCCATGTTTGCCCTTGCAAAGGGACTCGACACACAGTTTTTAAAGAAAGTACAGCACATTCAAAGCTTTTGACAAGAGAGAGGAACTGTGGCCTACCATTAATCTACACAGGCGTGTACATGCACTCAAGCATCGACTTGGGAGTGGGACAAAATCAAAGCCTGCTTTTTTTTTTTTTTTTTGACAAAGACCTCATTATTGAAATCCTGTGGATCTAAACCGTTCAAAACATCGTTGTGTAAGAAAGTCAGAAGCAGTTTGGAGACAATGAGCAAAGCAAATGTGTAAAGTCCAATTATAGCAGAAATGGTAACATAGGGACTGCACTTCAATTCTACTACAGGTACAGCAATTACCCTGAGGACAACTACAGTAAATGAATTATCGTCAGAGTACCTCAAGGGCTTACTGTAAGACTTAAGGACTTATGAGAGTCAGCGACACACTTGGCCACCTACTGAAAAGAAAATACGAGCTACATAGTCGGTAACAGCTTTTGTTTGGGTAATATAGAATGGTTCCACTGTGAATGCCAAATATGTAACCCAGTGCCATTCTGTACCTGATTTAATGAACAGCAAAACAGAAGATTTTTTTTTCCAACGGCAATTGAGGTGTCTGTGGATGTTCATGAGGGCCCTCTAATGAATAAATGGCCGGGCAAATGCTGCCTGACTTGGGAACATGCTGCTACCCAGCTCTAGTGTTAAAAGCCCAAAGTGAGATTAATCACTGTTGCTGAGGGGGGATGATATTCTTTGGTTCTGTTAATTTATGGTCTCTTTACAACAGGGACCCAGAACCACTGTCACGCCTATCACATGTACACTCCTCCACTAATCATCAGCAGCTCCTTGGGCACCTCTTTAGCAAACTTGCAGTGACAACAAGATGAGTTGTACATAAACAAGATATCACAGCTAATATACTGTGGAAATAAAGGTGCTACAAAATGCACTTTTTCCTTCCTTTCCTCTCTCTTCTGCCCCTCTCTCTATATCTCTTATCCAAATTCTTAATCTCTCTGGGCCAAATGCTGCATTCAGGACTGATCTGGTAGAAGGTAGGAGCTATTCAGTGTTGCTACAAGACAGAAAAGAGTAGAGACCGAGAAGGTGGAGGTGGAGGAGGTTATTGGGGGAGAGGAGTAGCTCATATAAAAATAGTCATGAAGCCAATGTGACTCCTGAAAGGGCATGTCATCAATAATGTCACCTGATCAGCTGATCAGAAATCTATTAGCTGTCAGCCCACATGACAGCTCAGCTGACCTCCTAACAGTTTATTTTAACACTCCCTACTCATTATATAGTACCTTTGCCCATGCATACAGTTTTCCACCTCCACCCCAGCTCCATCTCTGTGTTCAGTTTCGTATTTTGTATATTTGCGTTGGCTTATTATTAATCAAACTTTCAGATCAACTTCTATTTATTGCCAATATTAAGTTCCATGTATTGATTATGTGAGTTTGTACTATGTTAGTGTCACAGCCCAATGTTATTGTTGCTACAAGCTCTGTTCAATAGTAACCCATGCAGACCCATGCCACCCAATATACAGTGGATATAAAAAGTCTACACACCCCTCTTAAAATGCCAGGTTTTTGTCATGTAAAAAAATGAGACCAAGATAAATCATTTCAGAATTTTTTCCACCTTTAATGTGACCTATAACCTGTACAACTCAGTTGAAAAACTAAATGAAATCTTTTACAGGGAGGAAATAAAAATAAAAAACTGAAATAATGTGGTTGCACAAGTGTGCACACCCTCTTATAACTGGGAATGTGGCTGTGCACAAAATTAACCAATCACATTCAAACTCATATTAAATAGGAGTCAGTACACACCTGCCATCATTTAAAGTGCCTCTGATTAACCCCAAATAAAGTTCAGCTGTTCTAGTAGGCT
>OMLB01005230.1:3834-25934 GCA_900302555.1 Myripristis jacobus
CACACACACACACACACACACACACACACACACACACACACACACACACACAACTACAGGCTGTATGAGCCAGCATACTGATCAATCACAGATGGAAGTCTGGCTATTGCTATACTCGCCTTGCCAAAAGCTTTGCATTTAGAGTCTCCTGTTACCACTCCTCCCATTCACCGCCCCCTCTCTATCACCACTCCATCCACACTACCACCAACGCCCCACCACCACCTCTCACTACACGCTAAGCAAAACAGAGCTCCAAATTGACTCCCGGGGACAGCAGAAAAAGGCCTTGGCTCTGATTCTGTCTATATCAAGGTTTTGCTGGCAATACTCAGTACTTTATGTGAGTAAAAGGAGAACAGCTTTCAAAGTAAGAATGCAAACATATTTTCCTGTGGTTATGACACCCTAGCTTGTGGCATGACCAGATGGCATCGGTGGGTGGATCCTCAAACTATGTGCTGACCAACTACTGCCAGTGTTCACAATGATATTCCACCTGTCTCAGGCTCAGTCTGTTATACCTACATACCCATAGTCCATCATCATTCCTGCGCCCATTCCAGCCTGCCTGAATGACAGTCGACCAGTAGTGGTACTCACCTCTGTAGTGATGATGTGCTTTGAACTACTTGACAAGGATTACATTTGCTCCTCACCACCCAGCACACTGGCCCCTCTAGTTTACCTATACTTCCTCAACAGCTGGACGGAAGATGCCATAGCACATATCCTCCCCAACACCTTATCTCACCTAGCCAAGAAAGGAAGCTATGTGAGATTACTGTTCATTGACTACAGTTCAGTGTTTAACACCATAGTTCCTTCCACAATTGTCACAAAGTTCAAAGACCTGGGATTAAACACCTCACTGAGCATGTGGATTCTTGACTTCCTGAGGGAAGTCAAACCCCAGGAGGCGAGGGCAGGTGGACACACCTCTTCTATCCTCATCCTTAACCAGTGTTGGGCACGTTACTTTGAAAAAGTAATTAATTATAGTTACTAGTTACTTCTACTAAAAAGCAACTGAGTTAGTAACTGAGTTACATCATTGTCAAAGTAAGTAATTACCAGGAAAAGTAACAATTACGTTACTTTTTAAGAAATTGTTCAAATATACCAAATTACTTGGCTGCCCCAGTCATACTGGCCTATACTCCTATAGTGGAACAATAAAATATAATAGATGCATTGGGAGAATCAAACCCCTGGTCTCCTGCATGGCAGGCGTAGACACTAACCGCTCTGCGGTCGGGGATTGTGTACATTGTTTGCAGTTTGGGCTCTTTTTCCATACATGTTGATAAATTACAAAAAACTGCAAAGTCCGATCGGTTTGAAATTTGACAGCCGCTTTTTCTCCACAAGACGTACATTTTTCGTATCGGATTATAAAATAATTAGAAAAATAAAAGATAAAGCTAAAAAAAAGATCCAGGACTTTTGAAGAGAGATCCGGGGCTTAAGCAACTCCAATTGCTGACAGAGACCCTGCTCGGTTGAAGCCCGCATCAGTGAGCTCAGTTATAGCCTAGTAATGGCGCATTTTATTGTCAGTAATGGTAACGGCGTTGTAACGGGGGAAACACAAATTTTTTTGATTACTCGTTACTGATAAAAGTAACGCTGTTTATTTATAACGCCATTATTCCCATCACTGTCCTTAACACTGGATCACCCCAGGGCTGAGTTTTGAGCTGCCTGCTGTACTCCCTGTACACACAACTGTGTAGCCACTTTCAACTCAAACACCATCATCAAATTTGCTGAGAACACTGCTGTTGTGGGCCTGATCACAGATGACAATGAAACAGCCTTCTCCTGAACATCAGCAAGACTAAGGAGCTGATAGTGGATTTTGGGAAGGAACAGGGAAGGAACAACTCCCTGCTTAATATCAATGGGTCCTTGCCTCCACATCACCAAGGGCATGAACTGGGCGCTGCATACTGACTCTGTGGTGAGAAAGGCAGAGGCTTCACCTCAGATGCTTAAGAAAATTCTGGGTATCCCCTCAAATACTGAGAAATTTCTGCTCCTGCACATTAGAGAGCTTCCTGATGGGGAACATCACTGCCTGGTACAGAAACAGCAGTGAACAGGAACAGGCCCTGCAAAAAGTGGTTAATTTGGCTGAACACACAATAGGTGGTGTTCCACCCTGCCTGACGGACATTTACACCAGGCGCTGCAAGAATAAGGCTGGAAGAATCATTAAAGATCTCAGCCATCCGGATAACAGCCTTTTTTCCCTACTGCAAGAAGAAGGTACCAGACACACCAGGCCAAGAAGCTCAAGAAGAGCTTCTACCCTCATGCCACTCCTACAGTTAGGTCCATAAGTATTTGGACAGTGAGACAATATTCATAATTTTGCCCTTGAACACCACCACAGTGAAATGGAGTAATCAAGACGTGATTGAAGTGCAGACTTTCAGCTTTAATTTAAGGGGTTGAACAACACTTTCCTAGTTTTGGCATGTATGATGCAGTTTGGGATGCTGTTTAAGTCAAACGATGGTGGTGGTACCTCTGATTATATGGTGAGGTTCTCTGTGGAAAATAACAAATAAACAAACAAACAAAACAGCCAATCTGAATTGGTCCCAGTTGTTTTAGAGAAGAGGGCAGGGCCACCAATACTACCAGCCAACCACCAGCAAAAATATCATAACAACCCCCACCCCCACACACAAACACACACACATCCACGCACCACCCCCCTGCACGCCCATTTAAAAGATGTCATAACCTGTGAGTGTAGTCTACATGGAAAAAAAAGCAAATACCATGTGTGTTGTTTTGAAGCCATGTTTATCGTCATGGTCTTTGAAACCTCTGATGTAGTTTAATTGTCTCCAGTTTTCTTCGACCTCTGCACACCTATCAACACTTACATGGTTGTTTTGAGTGTCGACCTCAGAGACCAAGCCGAAACCACAGCTGCACGTCTTATTACATTTCCCCTGATGTAATGATCTCACTCAAGGCCAGTTGGGTTGTGCTTCAGATTGCTACTCCACATGCTGTGTGTGGTGATGGGCTCCAGTCAGACCCTATGGTGCTGTCAGTAACCAGTTTGTAAAGGCCCATTATTAGTGCTGGGGTCTGTGCCCAGTCTGAATTTCATTTTCTGTCTGCTGATCAATAGGGTGTTTCACTATGTTGAATATAATATATAATAATATAAACACTGGTTTTGTGGGTATTTTTTTCTCCAGCTTGAGCATTCTGACAAGGCCAAAATGTTATGCTGTTTTGCTAGTTTGATATCGGTTGACTAGTGATTTTTAAAAATGTCAAGTGAGTGATTTTGATTGAGCAACCTTCATTTAATAGCGTTTCTTAGCGGACCCAAGGTCAGATGTTGTGCTGTGGTTGGGTCCTTTGAGCCTGCTGGATGGGATAGTGTTTCACCATACCTCTGTGTGCCGTTCCCAGACATACTGCAATAAAGTGTTTCCTTTACTTACTAATATTAACAACGGTCAATGTTGCTTTTGGGAATTGCATGTATGGCCTTTATAACGTTACGCAGAACAAATAAACCACATCTAAAACCTGTTTGGAAACTCCTACATGTCTTTTATTCTCTTGACTCCTGTGTAAACAAAGCCTTTTCCCCCAATGATTTAAACACTTCCACCTTGAGGGACATTCACTGTAGCTTTAAATAAAATAGTGTTTGGGTTAAAGTGTGACTGATGAGTTCATAGAATGATCATAGAAATTGAATGGGTCATTCAATTTCTATGGTTCTGATGCTCTTGTGGTCCCTGCTGGCAGTTACACTGTTAAGAAATTATATCTATACCACATGCAGCTCAGAAAGTGCAGCCGAAATTACACTCTGGCACTCCGTGTTCCGAAATATGTTGGAACATTTGAGGGAAAAAGAGGAGATCGCCGACTTATTCGCACTCATAGTGTTGTGTAATTTTTCACTGGTTTTTAAATTTAGCACAACCGCAACCTTTATTTAGACTTCATTGCTCTTGAAATATGCCTTACAGCACTTGAGGCTGAATGTCACTGTGCCAGCACTGAATGGAATGAGCGGGTGTGTGTGGGATTTATTTAGAGAAAAAAAGAGAATGTGAATTTTAGGCAATATTTCACTTTTGTGCACTTTGCAGTCAGATTTGATTGAGAATAATCTCCAGTGTAGTGGAAATTTGCCTTTTTATCCGCATGGCTTGAAAGCAAGAGAAAGCATGTCAACCATTGTTTACAAGCTTTAAAAAACAACAACAAAAAACATGCATTTCTTTTTGCAGTTTTCAAGTTGGGGGCTGGGAGTTGGGGAAAAAGCTAGAACAAACTGAAAGTTAACTTTTGACAGAGGCTGAACTTTCTAAACTCATAATCAAGTAGGATGAAAAAACAATTTTGAAGTGAAAATTCAACAAAATTTTCAGAGCTCTGTAAGTAATGTGGTGTTGTTTGAAACTGTATGTGTATGTGTGCATACACACTGTCTGTATGTGACACACTACCGCTGCATGAGTTTGGGTTGTGTGCCTGCAGCATTAGCTTATGTGTATTGAATTGACTCGGTTGAAAGAATGATGGCGGTGGCTGGTTTGTAGCTTTCTCCATCTTCGCTTCACTTACACCTTACTTGAGAACCAGCTGTCAAAAACTAAGATTTAATTTAGCCTGCAATAGCCTGATGTCTTGGAATCTGAAGAGGCGTATGCTGTCGGAGTTTGGTGCAGCGAGCACAACCTCAGAGGTTTTGGCTTCTAGCTCTGCCAGTCATGGGAGGTCTGGAAGTCACCGCAGAGGAGAGCGGAGCTCCATGCGTTTACACAAATTGCCGGGTATGTCATGTAAGGCTTATATGTAGATGTGATGCATGAGAGTGTGTATTTTCATTCCTCATCATTGTGCCCAACAAGCTCAACACAGTCATTAAGCGGCAAAAGGACAACATTTGCATTGAATTAGAGGGATAGACATATCAGACGGTAGCCAGCATTTCTCCAGTTGGCAGGGCACACATTGAAGGCCATTGTTTCACCATAGCAACAGATTGATGAGATGGTGGAAAGGGGCTGTGGGGATGGTGTGTGTTACCATTAATCATCAGGATATGGCACAGAATCTCCTCCAAATTCTTGTGCAGATTGCAATGCACAGTCATGTGACAGACGTGTAATAATGACAACATGGCGACTGAAAAGTGCTTTGTTCACCCCAAAAGAGCTGCATCGCCCTTTACTTTGGTCCCCTTGCAGCTGGTGCATTCTCTATGTCTACTTGTACGTCTAAGTCTCAATCTGCTCAGTATTAACTATTAACTCCTGGTAAGGCCGGTAGTCCAGGAATTTACAGCAATAGTTCACCAAAAAACAAACAAACAAGACATTTTACCACTTACCACCAGTGCGATCTATCCATCCAAATAGATTATGTGTGATTTTTCAAGGTTTTCAGTCTGTCACAATCTCCCCTATTCCGTCTCAGCAAACTGTATCTATCTGTCCTCAGTGACTATAAATGAAAGGTGACTAGATGGAGTTTGCTGGTGTTATTCAGCAGGAAATATCCACAAAAGAGTACCCTTGTAGTCCCACTGTGTTGGGGTGTGTCGACAGACTGGAAGCCTCACCAAATCACACATACAAAAAATCACTTGGATGGATAGCTTGCTCCAGGAGTAAGGGGGAAAATATCTTTTTACTTTCTGAGATATGACTTCTTCCTTTTTGAGTATGACTGTTTCCTTATTTTAAAACCCATAGGTCATTGAATTGCAGCTGAAGGAGCTGTAGTTGACAGCTGCACCAAATAAGACACAGAAGCTCCAGAAACACCTTCACAATTCCTGATTTATCGCCCCCTCTCTCATGGATTCTCCACCTTTATCTGCCTGTCACTCTGTATCTCTTTTCTTTCTACATCTCCTGCAGCTGTTTTTCTCTCTCTCTTCCTCTCTAAGTCTCTTCTTCTTACGAGGCTCAAAGTGATTTCCAAGGCGGTCCTTGCTGGCCTTCTGTTATTAATAAAGAGTTGGAGCGCCAGCTGCAGTCTTGGCTGGTAGATGCTGAGGCCTCAGGGCACCAGGGAACAACGGCGTACGCTCAAAGCCCGGCCAGATCTCTGAGTGCATTCTAACACTCACCAGTGACTTTCAGATCCATGTCCCTCTCCTCAGATATCAACTCAGAAACACACACTGGGTATACCACAAACAGACAGTTGCTACAGGGGAACAGCGGCCAACCAGCACTCCTCGCATGTGTGATGGTCTGCTAGTTGATGATGGTTTTTTGTTTTTTGTTTTTTTTGCATCTGGTGCATGTCAGGGTTTGATAGCGATGGATTGTGTCTCATGAGGCGGGGTTTACGTTTTGAGCTCAACGCAGATAATTAGTCTCTCCTCAATAACAAAGCTGCATCAAAGGTTCAGTGGTTGTGGAGAGCAAATATGTCACTGTAAAGCGAGGGTTACAGTGTGCGAATGTGCCCTCTTACTCTCAGCTGCGAGCGGATGCCTGTTACAGTCCTCTCTTCCATCTGCTTTCATTTACACCCAACAAGAAATGTGAGTTATTAAAGCCCGCAGGGGACCAGTAAATTCACCCACAGGGTCGCTCACAGCTCCTTAAAGCCAGCCGCCTGCCCATGATGAAGGGCTGCATTTATGGCTCTCTCATGGTAGTGGAGCTTGTTGTCCTGCCTACTCTGATGCGTCACGTCAATATCCATCTACGTATTCTTCTTGAGGGTCACAATACGCAATGACTAAAGAGCTGCATGTGCAAAACAGATAAATTGAGAACAACTATTTGGTTACACAATGAAGTCAATGTATTGTGCTATGCTTTGTAATATGAATCATTTAGCCTATGGGCCAGGAAACAGACAGCCTGACTGTCAGTTTCACTCTCACTCTCACTTTTTCCAGAAGGAAATAGTGCAGACATAGTCCATCTCAACATACACTTATCCAGTCTGAGAGGCTCTGGGCTCAGGGAATAACGAGAGGTGTGTAGTCTCCCAGTGTACGCTTAGCCAGCCAGCGAAAGTGTTGTTTTCCTCAGATGACAGATTGAGGAGGGTAGAGGTTTAACCTGAAACCAGGGCCAAGCCCTAATTACTGCATTCTTGCACTTTAGCCATTAGCTCACTGTCTCTGGGGAATCCAAATCTCATATTAAGGAATTACGTGGAAAAAGTGAGTTATAATCAAATAAGATTTTTGAGGACAGTGGGGAATCTTGCTCAGTGTAATAATCACCTTTAGTGAGCTCTGATCTTTGTTTTGTGTTTCCGTTGTTATGATGTCTGACTGGTTATGATGAAGTTTTCTTTAGATGTTCATTGGCATCAAAGCACCAGTGAAGCGTTTTCTTTTTGTATCAAAAACAGAAGTAATGAGGTGGTGTATTCTTCTTCGTGTCCAAAAGCAAACTGCAGAGTATTTTTAGTTTTAATACATCCAGCTCTAATGCTCTTGTTGAGTATATGGGTACAGGGAAAAGCCAATGGGCAGTGAAGAAGGAGCACTGGTAATTCGGGTCCACCATTGTCCATCTCCTCTCCTGGATTAAAACACATGTTCCTAACAGGTTACTCTGAGTTATGTGACTAAGAAAAGCTTGTAATTTAATTGTCATTGTCAGTCAGCCAGTAGAATCAAAATGTTCATTTTCACTGTATCACATTATTTATCCTGGCAATTAAAGCATTGTTTTAGCAACAGAATAAGCTATGTTTTCTTTTCCTTTTCCTCTTCAGAGCAAAGACCAGCAAAACCAAGCTTTAAATGCAAGCAATAAAGTCTTCCTCTACTGTGCCTTCTTGGATTATAGGTGGGTCTCTGTAAATGACATATGTACAGCATGTTACACTTATCAGCGCCATTCAATATTAATACTTAGTCCCAAAGGTATGCTTTTGTCTTTATGGGCAAATTTGCGTTTTCTTTTTTTCAAGTCAAGGCTTTTCAAAGGTCTGGAAAGCTGTATTTAGTTTTTGGTGTTTATATCAAAGAAGTCCACATTGCTGTTTCAGCTTGTTGTATCTTGAGAAATGGTATGCACCAACCTTCTGCGAAAATATGGTGATCTGATAAATGGAGCCAAAACACTCTTTAGAAACCATAAATCATTTTAAAAGGGAGTGTGTTTTATTTGGCTTCAAAGACTTCCTCTCCTTACTCCCCTTCACCCTGAGGTTCAAGAAAATGTGAATTATTGGATTGCCCTGTCAGATGTTTAATTCTGCAAAATATGCTCAGCACGCCTCCCACAAGGGATCATGTTGAATATTCCCAGCCGGCAGTGTTCCTAGGATAACCCTAAGTGTTTTTCTGTGTGTTTTTGCTTGTTAAGAAAAGTATGTGTAGTATGTTATCTGCAAAACCACTGAATAATTTCTTAGCTAATTTAATTATCTTCTTTTTTCAGTTCAAAGGAGGGAGTTTGGTCCAATGAGGGCTGTGTGCGCTCAGGTGGCAACATGACATACTCTGTGTGTCTGTGCAACCACCTCACCAACTTTGCCATTCTTATGCAAGTGGTGCCCATAAAGGTAGGTGGCTTTGGCCTCGCGTTAAGATGATGATGTGCAGGACAAGAAGTGTGCCTTTCTAGGAAGTTTTAGGTAGTAATTCTAACTGTAATGGTATTTTTCCTTTAACCGTGTAAAATCTGCTGTCAGACTTTTTTTGAATGGAGGTGGACCCTGTGTCTCACTTTGTTGCTTTTTGCTGGGGGCATTGTCCTGCTACACCACCCTGATTCCATAGTGAGCTTCTCCCTGTATGTTCTTGTCTGTTCCACAGTACATAACTAGATTTGTAGGGGTGTAATTGGACAGGAGGCAGTGGTTTACCACACAGCAACCCACCACCCAGAGGCCCCACTGCTGCTTTTGGACAGTTTGCCATTCCTCCCTGTAGGTCAATTGTGAGCAGACCTACACAGTAACAATGTTGGTTTTGCTGGTGGTTTTATAGAGAAGTACTGTGGACAGCCATGATTAAGTGTGGTTCTTTCAGGTCACTGCAAAGGTCAGTGGTCCATTCCTCAAGGACCACAGTCTCTCAAGAGACCAGAAACTATCCCTTTGAAAGATTTGGGTTAACATTTACGCCACTGCTGCTCACTTACTCAGTAAATGCCGTTCTTCATAGTATTTCCAATGTATAGAACACATTTACATTAACTGCATTTAGCGGATGCTCTTACTCAGTGGCGTACAATGCCAACTCTGTGTACATTGTCATCACTGTCTATTCTCTGTTATACCAGAATATGCACCATGGGAGTATGGTCAGCATCACGGATCGCTTCTTTAAATAGAGAAGTGGAGTCCTTTTTGCAGCGAAGTGGGCCAGTGCTGTATTTAAGTAACAGAAGTCTATTTGATGCTATACTTTCCCTCGGCCAGTCTCTAATTAGTGGGCTGCCTCATCCCTCAGCTGCTGGGGAACATCCCACGTCTCCCTATTCTGGATGGTTCAGACTTCTCAGCCCTGCTAATGACAAGGCACATGTGAAGAGATTTAATGGAGAATCAAACCCAAACCCTCAAAATAGCTTAAAGTCAAAAACAACATCAATGCACTGGGCCATGCGCCACAGATTTAAGCATATGGACAGACACAATTACTACTGTCTGTCCGTGGCTCGTCTGACAATGTATGTTGTGTGTATATCTCAAAACCGTAAGAAAGCAGAACTTTTTGACGGGAAATGTTTGCCTTGTACATTGACAGTCACTGGTTTGATACAAGTGGGAACCAATATTTATGACAAAAATATTAAATTATTCATCTAAAAATAATTAATGCCTACACAGTATATTAATATCTCTCATCCAGAAAAGTGAGACTTTCCCATCCTTCTATTTTGGCCAGTTTGACCTTGACTTTGCAAAATGCAACAGGATTTTTTGTGATTCTAAATTAATTCAGTGTATTATGTTTTTACACTGGAGGAAATGCGCCATTCTAACAAAGTTTATTACAATCAGATCAGATATTCCTGTAGCGTGCCTGATAGCACACCGAAGCTCACTGTTGTGGTCATCATCAACTCTACAGAGCCCCATTTAAATTTCCTGGCTTCCAGTCTACCACAGGAGACTGAATCAAACAGCTCTGGAAGGTTGGACTGGTTTAGTGTGCGGAAGAGAGGAGACACGGCTTATAAAACAATATCCTAGATGCTGCCATGTTTTAAGGAACACAGCAATTCACAACAGCCTATAGGGAGCAGTGTTGTACCATTTCCACTTAACTTTGCTGTTTCAAACTTAACATGTGCGTGGGCAGTACCACTGATTATCTTTAAATCAACATGTAAGCAGAATAATTATGTTTTTACATGTTATGTTGTTTGATATTGTAAGTGGCATCAGCTATGATGTGTCTCTCCCCCATACACAGATTGGCGATGTCCACCAGATGGCACTATCCACCATAGGTTACGTCGGCTGCTCCATCTCCATACTCTGTCTTGCCATCACTCTGGTCACCTTTGCTGTCCTGTCGTGAGTGTTATAACTCAGTCACAGTCATATACAATCATTTAATAGTTTCATGATTTGGGATTTGGGATCTTTTGTTAATAAAATATAAATATTTGTACATTTATTTAAACCTACATAATCCATGTATTTTTAAGTTCATAAATGCACGCACATGAAAATGTATGTTTTGAAGTTGTTTGTGTGCAGTATGCAACACAATGCATTTGTCTGCCTTGCTGTGACATGACGTGACGTCCCTTGGTTGTTCTGCAGGTCAGTGAGCACCATACGTAACCAGCGCTACCACATCCACGCCAACCTGTCCTTCGCCATCCTGGTGGCTGAGATCTTACTGCTCATCAGCTCTCGCTTCAGCCCAGGAACGGTACGTACTCACAGTGTTTCAAAGACGAGATTCAGACGTGTCACACTCATGCGGATGAAGAGAAGGAGGTGGAAGACAAGCCACATAATAAGAAGAACAGCAATGTTGTTGATGAGTTGGAGCAGGAGGATAATGATGATTATGTTGATGATGAGGATAATAAGGGCAAATAATGTTGATGATGATGGTAATGATGATGACTGGTATACTCTGGAAGATTTGTGATTTAATAAACTAAATAATAATAATAACAATAATCAAATATCCAAGAGAAAACTGAAATAACTGATAAGAAGGAGAAGGAGGGGAGCGGACATGAGGAATATGAGGACTGTATCTGCGTTCTGATGCTAAGAGCCTGATCTTGTCTCCTGTCCCAGCTGCCCTGTAAGGTGATGGCAGTCCTGCTTCACTTCTTCTTCCTGAGCGCCTTTGCCTGGATGCTGGTGGAGGGCCTCCACCTCTACAGTATGGTGGTCAAGGTGTTTGGCTCTGAGGGCAGCAAACACTTCTACTACTATGGCATCGGCTGGGGTACGTCTTCTCAGTGGACCTTATTTACACTCCTAAATTCCTAAATCATATGGTTACGGAGGTGGAAGTAACTAATTATATTACTCATGTTACTGTAATTGAGTAGCTTTTTTGTGTACTTGTACTTCTCTGAGTATTTTTTAAAGTCAGTAATTTTACTTTTACTTTTTATTAGATACACTTTTGCTTGAGTTTCGTACTACGTTGCATTTTAAATTACATCGCAAATGATCAATGACAGATTGTGGAACCTGCAGATGGTCGATGGAAGTAAGGACCATTTAGACTCAGCTAGCAATAACATGGAATAAGTGTGTGAAAAAAGGGAATAATATCAGTGAGCTGTCCTGGTGACAAGAACCACATACTCAATCATCATACTACAGTTATTCTGCATTTGTTAATTGAGTCTACAGAGTCCTCACTTCAGTGAACCCCCAGCAATTTTGCAGAATACACCTCAAAAAGAATTTAGTCTGAACCGCATACTCTCATCATTTCATAACTGCATGGAAAAGATTGCCCCTAACACAGTTACTGTTTTGAAAAAATAACTCATTAACTTTAATTCTGAGTACATTTTAAATGAGCAACTTTTTACTTTTACATAGATTTTTACAGCAGAACCTCCATTTCTATTTAAGTGAAATATCAGCAAAGTTACAGTGCTTTTACTTAAGTTGCAATTTCTAGAACTCTTTCAACCACCGTATTATTACATTAAAAAGCTTTATTCTTGCCACTGAATGCATTTCATAGATATTTCCCACGAGAATACACACAGATCAGATCATGCTGTATGAATTGCTTTAACATGCAAAACGTTCTTTGACCCTTGTCCTTGTTTGTCTCGTGCCCATGTCATTCCCTCTGCTGTGCCATTTTGTTACATAATTTGATCTTGTTTGATTAGCCTCAACCACAGGTTACACCATGCCTCATCATTGCAAATAAGAGTTCAATATTTGTTGATTGACCTTGTTGGTTAAATATTGGTTGCACAAAAGTAAAAAAAAAAACATCATGATGATAAAAACGTGACTAGCTCCACATTGCATCAGAGGTCTACCTAACTCTAAGTGGCCCAGAGTGGATAGACAGATAGAAAGAGAAGCTGAGACATATACTGTGTTTGGCTGCTGGGCAAAGCGTGGTCTTTCTTCCACATGCTGAAACCATTAGAGGAAATAAGATCCATTTTTTATTACTTCCTTTCTTTCCTTTCCAAAGTAATTCCTCATTTTGTGTGGCCAACTGCAAATTATGTGCTGGAGACTCGTCCGGCAGCTAGAAGCATAGCTGCTAGACATGTAAAAGGAAAACACTGATTTTGCAATTAACAGCTACTGCCATTAGTTGTGATAAAGGCTGCTGACCCATTTATCTTTAATTTCCTGCTTCAAAGTAACAGCGTAAATTTCCTGTAGGGATATGTGTAAGGAATCTCTCGCTCTGGCAAGCCGAAAGATGTTAAAGCAGATCGAAGTGTCACAATAAAAAGCGATATGTTGAAAGAAATGAACAAGGAACAGCACAGCAGATAAGTTTTATCACAACAAAGACCTGGGGCCGATCGTATTTGCAAAGATGTGTCATGTTTGTTTTAGCCTACTTATGTGCCAGAGGGGTGGAGTTTGACATGTAGGACAATGTAATGACTACCACAATGTTTAGACAGTTGCAGGGCTGTATTTCAAAATTTATTCAAGTATACTTGTTGGTGATTGATAGCTTATCTGACACTGAATTTGTCATCTCAATAGTCCCAATACAGTAAGACAAGTTTGTTCAATTCACCATGTTGGTTAACACAACTACAGATTATTTTGCAGCCACTGTTTGACCCAGATCTGTCAGAGCACACATTTCTGCAGCCTCTGCAAAAAGCTTTTAAGGATAGATCTTTCATTTGCGATTCCTTTTAGAAACGCATGTTAATTTACCATAGACAAACATGTTGATAATCAGTGGATATCTTTCTTTTCACATTTCTTTGTTCACTGCCAGGTTCTCCACTGGTGATCTGCGTAGTGTCCATGACCTCAGCTCTGGACAGCTACGGTGAGGTCGATAAGTAAGTCCATTCAGACCTGGATATTCAACAGATACATTATATGAAGTTATTTTTATCCCACCAACTTAAAGGCATTGCATAAGAATGTCGTCACTGGTGGAGAAAAATTGGAACAGGCACTTTTCATCAGCCTCATTTAAAAAGCACTGCAGTGTTTAGCGTCAGTGTCATGCCATGTTTACATTACAGCATTACAGAATAACAGCATAACATTTTCACCTTCTGCCTCCGCCCACCAACCCCCATCTCTACCCACTCTTTCAGCTGCTGGCTGTCATTGAAGAATGGAGCCATCTGGGCATTTGTGGCTCCGGCACTGTTTGTCATTGTGGTGAGAAAATTACAATAAACAGTTACATTTCACAGTTCATAAATCACCGTTAAATCTACACCTGAATCTCTCGTGTCACTGCGTTATGTTGATTTACTCTAATATGGGTGGTTTCCGCTCTCATTTTCAGGTTAATATTGGCATTCTGATATCTGTGACAAGGATTATATCTCGTATCGGTGGAGAGAATTACAAGGTTCATGGAGATGCTAATGCGGTCAAGTGAGTAGCTGTTTGTTTTTATGACTGGACTGATGCTCTTCAAAATCCTTCATTGTTCTCATATCAAAAACTGTTGCTATAAAATCAGTTTGTTTGATTTTTGTTTGTTCTCAGACTGACTGCCAAAGCAGTGGCGGTGCTGCTGCCCATACTAGGCATTTCTTGGATCTTTGGCGTTCTTGCCATCAACACCCACTCCCTGCCATTCCTCTATATCTTTGCAGTGTTCAACTCATTACAAGTATGTTCTTAACTGCAAAATCTTGTTTTTTTGTGTGCAGTCATTTGTTTTTTTCATTGAAAGTTTCCAATTATCCTTTACCTCCCAACAGGGGTTCTTTGTCTTCCTGTTTCACTGTCTGCTCAACTCTGAGGTATGCTGTAATCTAATTATTTAATTATTTTCATGTGTTGTGATTATTTATTCTCTGATATTTTCAATGATACTAGGCAACGTCATATGTTGAGATAACTGAGAAAAATTGGATCTTCAGTACAGTGAACTCATGCAAGGTCACTTAAGTAAACAACACATGGCATACTTATCCTCACCAACCCAGCCAGTCTGTTATCACTTAAGAACAAAGATCACACAGGGTCAAGAGAGGTAAAAGTGTTATTGGGGTAAAAATTATTGTTGGTGAGTCCAGCTTCCTCTGTACAGAGTGTTCACACACTGCGGTTTAGGACATAGTGGGCAATTCACTATCAAATTTTAATGTTGTCACTTCCTGTGGGCGAAGAAATACACCCACCCAACATTAGGATTTATTTTCTTTTTTCAGAAAAAGGGCAAAACTCTGTCATGCCTCGTGTAGCTTTAAAGTGGCACTTGTCACTAATATCTGTCATGGTGTTTCTTCCTTTTGTAGGTTAGAGCTGCCTTTAAACACAAAACCAAGGTGTGGTCTCTCACCAGCAGCTCTATCCGAAACATCAATGTGAAACCCTTCAACTCTGACATTGTGAGTGCCGGCGTGAGGATGTGCCAAACTGAATTATTCACTGCTCATTTTCTTAACTGCTTAAGTCTAATCTCCTCCCTCCCATCCTGCAGATGAATGGCAACAAGGAGGGTGTCACCCCCACGAAGATGAACACATGGGACAAGAGCACCAACTCAGCCAATCGCATCGACCTCTCAGCCGTCTAAAACCACAGATCGTCGTGCCTGTCCACAGTGGAAGAAAGGCGGCAATCTGAAGAATGACAAACACTGGCCAGAGTATTTTGTCCCAACTGTTTTATGTGATGAATGTCCACTCAGATGAAATAAGTGATTCCAAAGGAGGTGTTACGTGTTATAGCTGACTAGTAGCTTCACTTTTAAAGACAAGCAGACTCCAAGGACTGTGCCTTCTTATTGTCTCATGTAAAGACATCTCATGTGACCCTAAAACTAGGGCAGGGATTTCTGAGGAGACACAAGGTCAGCAAAGTGACAGAGAGCTTTAGTGTGGTTCAGATGCCGCGACACTCCTTGCAGGGAGTGACCGGCTGTTTTTTTAATTTTGTCTGTCTGTCTGACAAAAGACAACATGCAGAAGTGTCTAGACTTGTCCGTTGCCTAGCCTACGTGTCTATTACAGTCAATTTATTTTTTTGGCCAGAGTTTATTTAAATAGCAGTAATATGCTTTGACATGTACATTTACTTTTTCACCTAGTGCGACTCCACCTGCTTTTATGTACCTGCAGAAACTGTAAGACTGGCTAATCTGCCTAATGTTAAGATAATTTGTAACGGCAATCACGCAATCATGACTTTCAGAAGGTTATGATGGGCACAAATGTTGGATAGGTAAAGAAAAAGGGAGGCACCATACTTTCATAAAGTATAGTGTTTGATTCATAGCTGAAGTAGAAGTGTTTCACCAAAAGTATTTGATTCATAATCCACACTGACACATTGACTGTATTATCTTTATTCACAGCAGCGTGAGCTTCTCCAAGATTAGACCCATGTACACAGCATTCATTTACATTTTAGCAGCCTAATATAATAACTACATAAGGACAACATTGTGTTGCAGTAAATGAGACCCAGCATTCTGTTGTATTTATTTATTTTGTGATTCAGAGCTCTGTATCGTGTTTTCACAAGGCATCACAGCTCACATTCTTGTGCTGTTCAGTGCTGTGTCTCTGTTTGTGTGTTTTATCTCCTCTTGAAATGAAACGACCATGGTATTTTGTAGTACCTCACTTATTAGTAAGCTACATTTTTTATGCTTTTTTTTTTTTTTTTTTTTTTTGGAAGAGTATTGAATTCTTGGTTGTGTCCAACACACAATTCTGTGAATTTTTTGTGGCGTGTTGTTTCGCTGTTTCTGTTGCAATTTTTTGGTTTTGAAGTTTCATACCTGTGTTTGTAATCTTAAAAAAAAAAGGTAATAAAATATGTATTCTGTAACAGAGGGGTTTGATTTAAGTCCAGGCAATTGCAACCTTGATCTACTGTGAGACTGGAGGGAGATAAACATATTTGAAAATTCTTCACTGATCTTACACTGTACAACCAAGTTTCTTAAAACAGGATTTACTGTAAATCGTACTATGCTCACTTTCCATGTCACTTTTGAATGAATAGTTAAATTTCAAATATTTCTAAACTCAAATCATAATGTTTATTGACTGTTTTCTAAGGTACTATGTTCTGCCCATTCTGTGCTTCTACATTATGTTTATTAAAAAAAACTTGTATTACAAAAAAATCACTGTGTCATCTTAATTAAAATAGTAAACCCTTGGATGCATAAGCAGCTTAAAAATGACCCGAGATTTTTTTTCAGTATCTTTGCAAAGAAAATATTTCATCTTTTCATGTAAAAAGATAGTATTCCTCAAAAACCTTGTTTTTGACACTGTCCTGTTCAATTTTTTAATTTAATTTTTGCACTTTTTAAGAAAATAGATGTTGATTTTTTTTTCTACCCTCACTTTCCATAAGTGGGTCAAAAATGGGTCGTATGCATTTCCTGTGGAATCTTCTGAGAACATTTGATCCTTGTCAAGTATAAAGTCTGTTTATTGTTGAGCACACTTCAAATGTCAGCAGTGTAACCACTTATCAAGACTATTTAACACTTTATTTTCATATATCAATATTAACAATATTATATACATCTTTTTTTTTTTTTTTTTTTTTACTGCTGGAACTCTTTCATGTCACTAAAATGCAATGCAATAATTGCATTGCATAACATTACACATCTATTACCACAGGTTGTAGAGTTGTTGTTTTTTCTTAAATAATCAAATCATCCTTTCTAGATAGCCAGCTTCTACCATGTAGTTAACTCGGCTAGTTAGTAATAGTGTGGCTTTATTTGTGTGTTATTATTTAAAACAGCTCGCTAACATAGGTTGGGTGGGTGTTTTGTAAACAGAACAGAGCAACATGACAGAGGTGGATGCTTTGGAGTATAGGTTCCAATCAATTGTGCATCTAAGGATTAAAACAACGTGTTTATCATCACATTCAAATCTGTAGTTTTAGATATTTATCATCTTAAGTTATGTCATTTGGTGTACACATATATAAAGTTCCCTAACACTCCCACAAATGTGAGCATCTAACCCTAACCTTAAGCCTGACAGCGCCAGTGCCTTGCTCACTGAGTAATGGGGATATTCTAGGAATATCAGACAAATGTCAGAAGAGTGGAAATATCCTGCAGTGGGTGGTAAACAGCTCACTGTGCTGCATCAAGGAGATAGCCTAATGCTGCTTTGAAGTGCTGTCAAAAATATCATTAGGGATGATGCAACATCGTGGTAACTTACGGCAGGAAAAGTGGCAGGTTTCTGATACCCAGCTTGTCAATATGGTGTGTTTTGGGGGCGGAGAGCTTGAGGGCCTTGTCAACAGCTGATGGTAAAAGTGATGCGTTTAATTGTTATTGTTTGGTGCTTTGTGTACATAATTACTAGTCTTGTACCTTCTATTTTCGCGCTTTGTCTAATGTTTAGATATCATGCGCATCATATTTGACCAACAATTAGTTCAAAAATCAGTTAAAACTTCAAAGTAGCCTGCTGTACATACAGTAGTAATAAACGTGCTCACCTGTAAAATTTCCTTTGTCTCCGCTGTAAAGACGAAGGTAGGAGCTTAGGAAGTGCACCTGAAGGCACCATTTACCTCTCCGTGTGCGCATGCTCGCCGTGAGATATGAATAACTACAGCGGAGGGTTTAGGAAGGTGAGGAAGATAATATCCCGGTCTGAGCTCACAGGCTGGGTTCAAACAGCGACCAAGAGCTGAAATGTCACATTTTTATTTAAAGGAACTTCAGAAAAAGTGACAGAGAACAGTTTAATTTTTAAATAAGCGTAGGAACCTGGAAGCAGGCTAATTAGTTCATAAGTATTTGCGTCTTGTGCACATTGTTTTGACTTTTTGTCGATGGTGACAACAACTTTAGAAGGCTGTCATCCTTGTTTTCTTCCATGATAAAGCTTGTCATGTGTGAATACGGTATTTTCATCTATGAAATGGGACTTTCTGGCACCGGGAAGCTGTCGCTGGATTGTGTGTCTGTTTCACTTGGAAATTCAACCTCCTGAAACCGCTCGGATAGTTTTTGTACGTTTACTTCACAACCCATGGAGACCATTGGGAAGTTTGAGTTCAACAGGAAAGACCTGATTGGCCACGGTGCCTTCGCAGTTGTGTTTAAAGGGAGACATAAAGAGGTAATTACTGATATGTGAGAGCAATGTGCTGCTGTCTTGGGGATTGTTTTGCATTTTTGGCTGCCACTGTAGTCTACTGAGATCCTGCTTTTCTCCTTTCCAAGAAACGTGACTATGAAGTTGCTATCAAGTGTATCAACAAGAAAAACCTAGCCAAGTCACAGTCTCTGCTTGGTAAAGAAATCAAAATACTGAAGGTAACTACAGTTGACTTTGCACTGCTGTCATACATTCTTGTGGCAATTCTTTGCTAGTGTGTCATTCCCATAGCATCGTTTGTTGACATTGTATTTTCCCACATCCTCAAGGAACTCAAACATGAGAACATTGTTGGACTTCTTGACTATCAGGTATGGATACTCTGAAACCACAAGTTCTCTCTCTCTCTCTCTCTCTCTCTCACACACACACACACACACACACACATAAACGCATCAGTAACCACACAGGTCGGGCCACAGACCTTGCAGCCACATGTTGACACACTGTGCAAAACAATGAACGTCACCCCCTCATGTGGTGCACGCTGGGCTCTCTGGATGTTGTAGTTTTTCATAGAGCAGAGCTGTGAAGTTCATGTTGCACGGAAGCTTCACCCGATATAGCCTAGATCAGTCATGGCACTCATTCCTCATAAAAGAGTACAAATGGAAACATGATTGATGTTTAACACGTGCTATGACGCCCTGAGTCTGAATAGGATTTTTTTTTTCCTGTCCAAGTGGTGCATGCTATGCATAGCCATAAATATCCATAGGCCTTTAAAAAGGTCAATACAGGACGTGTCATTTGTTTGTAGGTCTATGTCATTTTGTGTGAGCGTGCATGCTTTCCGCCTCTCGCCATACTGTCACTGTAAAAGGCAGCAGCGAGCCAGGCGTGAGTGACCTGATCTGTCCAGTCACACTATCTCTAACAGATGGCAGGGTGCAGCCTGACTATCAGGCTAAACAATGGCTTATAAAGAAAGCACAGGAGTGGGGAGGGGGGGTGTCTTGCAGCAGACGCAGCGTAGGACACAGCCTGAGATTACTCCTACTCACACCGAGGCTGGGATAGCCTTTGAGGACAGTGTTAGGTTGAGTGATGTGTTAATTTACCCATCGTCTGCATAACGCGGTGCTCTCTGTCATCTGTCCCTGTAACACATGTAACACTGAAACAGCTTTCCAGTTTTATTCATAAGTGATGACAAACACCTCTCAAATGGAGCTAGATGCTTTGAATCCAATACAAGAAGCAAATAAGCTTTTCCCAAGAGAAATAAAGGACAAACAGGAGGCAGCCAGCATGTGCATTTCTGACTTGTCGCTGAGTTGTCAGGTTGGACTGACACCCTAAACCTCTCAGCCTCTCACCCAACCATCCCTCCCCATCTCACCTCACCTCACCTCATCTCATCATGACTTATTTCATGGAAAGCAGCCAAATGGGAGCCAAACCAGTATAAGAAATGAGCTGGTGTTACTTGTTGAGTAACTTGCTATGACATTGATGGATTATTGGTGTATGTTACACGTGCCCAGGATCCCTCATTAGGTAAAACAATGATGCCTTCGCTGCCATTTGCCAGATGGCTTTATCCGGGATAGTATTACCATGTAGTGGCTAAATCTGTAGTGATGCTCAACATAAGTGTGTTCCAGTTGCCATATATTTGCACCCATAATAATTTGCATTTTATTTGGTGTTACCAACAGGAAATGGGAGGATGTGTGTATCTTGTCATGGAGGTAAGTTGCATTGAGAATGTTAGTAACTGGTGTATTTTCATGTCCATATATTACAGGAATAAAAATAAATAAATAGATAAATAGACACCTTTTGCAGTAATATGGACACTTTGATAAAGACTTTGCTTTTCTTGTCTTCTCAGTATTGCAATGGGGGTGACCTGGCAGAGTACCTTCACTGTAAGTGCTATATTCCACTTCTCACACAGTCGCTGGTCTCACTGCATAAGCATAAAAGGCACATTCACTGCACACCTCACTGCTGCAAGACAGGATCCAACTCACTGGTTGCTACTTGTGAACGTTTTGGGAACAGCTTGGGTCAGAGTGGTCTGTGGCTTTAACGTGGTTTTCCGAGCTCTCTCAGTATTTTGTGGGACAATAGTAGGATTTAGGGCAGGCAAGAGCAGTTTAACCACCGAAAGCAGGTTCAGCATTCCCACAGGTCGGTGGGTAAATGATCACTAATGCTGCCAAGTGCTTAACCCAGATAAGGTATAACAGTTAGGACTGGATTATTTTGGTTAATAACACCTCCCAAGATTCGCTTCCCAACCAACCCTGTAGAAACCATGACAAGATGTGTTAAAATTGCTGAAAATGACTCTCATCCTTTATTTGTCTGGCCATTACCCACTAACGCCCTCAATGCTCCTATCACTCATGAAATTTAAGAATAAAACAAATGCTCACTAGAGTGTCACGTTGAAAATAAATTCCCCCACCTCAGGTTTCACACCCTCTCCCCAAGATAGACCGAAGCCACAGAGTTGATATATCTCAGGCTATATTTACCGTGTTGGCAATGATGTGTCTATTTAAAAGGTCTGGTCTAATGCTGCTGTTGTACCAGTGGCTCTTATTTTGTAGACGTGCCCGTTTTGCGTCACTGCCAGAAGGCACATCCTGCCATTTGCAGCGCAACACTCAGTCACGCTTGGCAAGGTTCAGGGAGCACCCACATGACCTCACCCATCTGTCACTCACTTATCTCCTGTCCTGTGATGGAAAAACACTGCAGCTAGAAATACTAGCATGACATGTGGTCTTGATGTTAATTTCCACATTTCTCCTCACTGTAAACAAAATGCAGGTCCACAGATTGGTAAATTAGGTATTCTGGGAAGGGTGGCATCATATTTAAAGCAAATTATGACATCTTTGATGTGCAATTGATACACACTGGTTATCTGGACACTTGTGGGGCACAACTAATGTCTTGTTTAGGCCTGTCAGCATGAAAAGGTTATTAAATCACACCATTTCACCGTCACATATTTTAGGTTCGGTTCACTAAACAATCTAACATCTAACAACATGGGGCTTGTGTTAGGACAGGTCACAGCGGACAAATGTATGTGCTCTTAGCATGTTTTTCCCACCTAGCAGCACCTGTCTATGTATCTATATAACATGCAGTGTGATGACCTTTATATGTGTGTGTATATATATATATATATATATATATGTGTGTGTGTGTGTGTGTGTGTGTGTGTGTGTGTGTGTGTCTATATATATATATATATATATATAAACACACACACACACACACACACACATATATACATACATACATACACACACACACACACACACACACACACACACACACACACACACATATTTTAAGGGAATA
>OMLB01005230.1:25954-78505 GCA_900302555.1 Myripristis jacobus
TCTTTATATGATATATATATATATATATATATATATGTTTGTGTGTGTGTGTGTGTGTGTGTGTCTATATATATATATATATATATATATATATATATACACACACACACACATACCTTCTAACGTCTTTCCTATGTATGTTCTGCTATATTTAATCTCTCTGACACACAGCTAAGGGCACACTGAGTGAGGACACCATCCGCGTTTTCCTGCAGCAGATAGCCCAGGCCATGAAGGTCCTGCAGAGCAAAGGCATCCTCCACAGGGACCTCAAACCCCAAAACATCTTGCTGTGCCACCCAGAGGGGCGCAGGTCCAGCCCCAACAACACCTGCATCAAGATAGGTATGTATTCAGCAAGTGCCTGAAACTCAACAGGGCAACACCAGGCATTGTTAAAGGGTGTTGGCAAGGTTTAAAGGACAGTTTAGTTATTGTTGAAGTTAGGCTGTATATCTGACTTGGTAAACACAACAGTTGCGATGATTGTGCTAGTATTGAGAAACCTACCATTAAATCCAGTTGAACTGTATGGGATTATTGAGCCATCTGTGAAGTAGCACCGAAAAATACCCATAAATGCCCTTTCTGGATTCAAAACACTCCAGCTTGTTGCCCTTGCGTCCTTTTAAAAGCAAACCTGAGGAAACAGCAGTCAAAAGAGAAGTGAGGGCAACAAGCCAGAGAAGTTTCAGTTTTTCGTATTCTGTATCTTTGTGAGACAACTGACCATGGCTACCTCGTATGTTCTAAATTTTGAAATCACAGAAGACTACTTTGATTTTGTGAGGTGACCTCATGTAAACTGCATGTACCAGAGGCCAGTGATTTGAAACTGCTACAGATGGATCAGGACAGAGCAATTAGAGAACAGACGAGGCACAACGTGTACTAGCAAGATTAATAGCCTTAAGATTGAATGTTTTGAATCCAAAAATGCCTTTGGGTGTTGGATGTTTTTCAGTGCCTCTTTGCATATGGCTCAGTTTCCCTATATAGTTCAATTGTGGCCAGAAGTTTGAGTGAATCTTTGAAATCATTGTCTTTACCAATGGACACAATGGTATAAAACTCAGAAATATGGCCTAACCTAAAAATACCCAAATTGTCCTTCAAGGAGGGTAGTGGGCTTTGTTTAGTTCTCACAGCTTTGTCATTGGTGAGTTTGGATAAGAAAGGCTGATATTGACACCATACACCCCTCAATGTACTTACTTATACAAACACACAAACACACAGCTAACTCACTCTCTATCCCTCTCTCCCTTAGCTGACTTTGGGTTTGCACGTCATCTCCAGACAAACACCATGGCAGCTACACTATGTGGCTCTCCAATGTACATGGTGAGTATGAGCACCGATGACATTGGGTTCCTTTTCCAATGAGGTGTAATGACATGCTGTCCCTAAGAGGTAACCTCTGCTTGTCTGGCCACAGGCCCCTGAGGTCATCATGTCCCAAAACTATGATGCCAAGGCTGATCTGTGGAGCATAGGAACTATCGTGTTCCAGTGTCTGACTGGAAAGGCACCTTTCCATGTGAGTGGCACACACACCTTCAAGACAGAAAAGTAACTCTTCAGTGTTAAAGTAAATGGATTAGGAAACTCTGGATTAAATGACTAATTCTCAAGCTATTACATATTTTGGTTGGCCAGGTTTCCATGACCTACTACTCTGAAATGCCCGCTTAGGTCCCTTACATAAAATGCTTATGAAAATCTTTTCAGATTTGCTGGGTCTTATAGAATGTGCTGCTAACCTGAGACATTTGCTGCCATTAGCTTTGACAAGAGACAGCACAGAATTCATCCCTGTCACAACTCAAACCAAGAAACCACTAGGCAACAGACAATCTATAAACATCACGTGTCTGCTGGGTGACACCGTTCCTGATCTCCACCCCAGACTTGTTGTTAAGAGTCTCCTGGAACAGCCTGACTGCTTGTTAGGAAAGAGCCTTGTTTACAGATGGGGAACATGCGGAAATGGCTATGAGCCATTCCGGTGAACCTAGAGTAAATACTGTTTCACAACACTGGATATTACTTTCTACCACTCAGGAGACTACTGAGCTCAAACCATTATGCTGCTGTTTGTTCACTCATTATGTAGCCACATCCTTAATATGCTGTCGCCATTGCAAGGCCCCTGCTTTGACTGAAAGCTATTTTTTCATCTGTATCTCTTTACCTACTTTGGATGCATTTTTCCTGAGAATGAGAAAGGAGGTTTGTTTCTATATCTACCTGACAGGTCAGTGAGTTAAAAGCAGTCCAAGGGTCAGCACAGTGTTAGTTGGTGTAGATGGTACCTCCAAGCTCTATCATCAGCGGGATCCTCAGATGTGCACATGCAGTGTATATTTGAGCTGTTTGCACTTTGGCACAATTCTCTCTGTATGTTTGCACTGAGTAATACAAATTCAAACTCATCCAAATTCATTTGCGTTGATTCAAATGCCTGTTTGTAAAGGCTGATTTATCTGTGCAAGTTAATGAACATGTCCGTAAAGTGATGTGACGTGCATGGAAGGTTTAAGGTGTCGCTTTCATGCCTGTGTTGTTTGTCTGTGTGTGTGTGCAGGCCAACACACCGCAGGAGCTCCGTCTTTTCTACGAAAGTAACAGGACCCTCCTGCCAAGGTTAGCGCACCTCTGTAACATGTAACCCTCAACACACACACACACACACACACACATACGCAGAGGCAGGTGTTAGGAAGAGGGTGTAAACACTGATTTGCTGATGAATGGCTTATGTTGATCCTCCATGTGTTCGCACTAAAGGCTATACGTGTGTGTGTGTGTGTCAGAGTGTGTTTAAAGTGTGCACATGGCCAGTACGTGGAACACACACTGTCCAAGCACACAGAGATACATATGTACACATACACAAATAGCACCTAACAAACACAGTTGTTGCACATGGCCTTTCAGATATAGTCATAGCCCGGCAGACGATGATACAGACACATTACAGACGTGTGTTTATTTTTATTTTCATAGAACTTTCTAGATGCCTCAATTCTCTCACTATCCACTGCCAAGGCCTCTCTACTTTATGTGCTACCAATAGCTGATTACAAACTGAGAAGGAGGCAGGGTCTCACAATTATGGCCTGTGCTGCCTAAAGTAAATTTGGAAATATTAGGAATTTGAAATTTATGGATGGTGATTATGTTAGTCTCTGGTTTAAAGTATATTTCTGTCTTCTTATATTTCAGTGTGTACTTCGAAACTCTGTAATCTGTCAACATGTCTCTTCAACAATGTCAATAAGACGTATTCCTTTACACTTCATTCACGTGGCTATTAAAAGCAATTCTATATCCTGCACCTCCGCTGTTTGTAACTTGGGGGCTGAAAGATGTTCAAAGGGAATTATGTGTTATCTGCCCACTGTTTCCATTGTTCACTTTGTAAGCTTGAGTTTGGCTTGCGGCCATGCTAATCTTTTGGAATGATAAAGCCAGTGATAACGCTGGTCATGTTTGTGTGAGGAGGCATGGTTTGTTGTTTTCTTGTCACTCTATATATAGCCACTCTGAGCTGCCAGCTAGTGGCCTGCACTGCTATCATTTTCCACATGACCCACATAGCTCAGCACAGACATAAGCAGACATACACACACACACACACACACACACACACTACTGACTCTAGGTGTCATGATACCTTAAGAATTTGCACTTATGCCTCAAACTAGACTAAAAAATTTCATGTTTTACAGCTCACTTTGTATGTATGAAATACCTCCAACCCAGATATTCTTTTCTTCAAACACCATATAGCATTTAATATCGACAACAAAACGCACAAACATTGGAAACAGGCTGATAATGTTACAAAATTGCATCAAGGCTGCACATACTGCGTGTTATTAATGTGTTGGCACATAAAGCCATACAAAGGGATGGGCCAATAATCTGACTTTGTCCATGGTGTCTCTCATATACACCTTGTATCAGTTTGTTCACATGAGTTTTGTCATTTTTAAAAAGGCGGAGTTAAGTGATAGAAACCCTTTGTGTTTTCCCCAGCATCCCAAGGGAGACTTCAAGCTACTTAAGACATCTTCTCTTGGGCCTGCTGCAGAGGAACCACAAGGAACGGATGAATTTTGGTGAGCCTCTTTCCCTCACACTGCAAAAATCTCCATCTTTACAACTCATGTAGTCTCATGTCAAGTGTCAAGATCTTGTTTTTCTTAAAACACGCTAAAAAAAAAATCTCACAGTGGGATAATCCCACTTGTTTCCAATGAAGTTTGGCAGATTTTTGACATGATTTTAATTGACTTGTTAAAATGGTTTGCAGTGCAAGACTCCTTAGCTCGTTTTTCAAGCTACATTCTGAAAGGCTCTTAAAAGTGAAATCTTTCCATTTGCAGACGAGTTCTTCCACCACCCTTTCTTGGAATCGAGTTCACCCATAAGGAAATGTATGTACCTCCCTTGTTTGCATACACCTTAGAGTCAGAAACAATGTTGTAGCTGAGATGTTCACCAGATGAGATGAGATGTTCACCAGAGATGAACACCAGTATGTCTGTTTCCCTGACAGGCTCTCCAGCTCCCATGCTCTCCTATCCCAGTTCTGGATCAGGAAGCTCATGTAGCAGCTCCTCCACATCCCATCTGGCTTCCCCTCAAGTGCGTACACCATTCTCTTTTTGGATTGCTAATACAAAAATTACAAATGTGAAATATAATATCATATAAAGTATGTATTTCACTGCCATTTTCTGTGGTAACTTTTGACAAAGCGTTTTTTTTTCTGCTCTCTTAGCATTCCGATGGAGAGATGCATCGACTTCAGCCCAAGGCCCTGCACTCTCCTACCCAGGATGCTCCTGGCTTCCTGCTGAAGGATGCAGCCAATCAGGAAAGCAGGAGCGCCTCATTTTACCAAGAAGACTATGTCATGGTGCCTGCCCAGTTTCCCAGTAAGAACTGGCTATGACACTCAATAAATTCAGGTTCATTCATATCACTTTGTCATGCTCATTCATCAAGACCTGACATTTTTCTTTCACTGCATTGTAGGTGAGTACACTTGTGAGACGGGAAATGGGTCACCAATTGAGGGCAGCCTCATATATAGTGGGTAAGTAGATGAATAACAACAGTTTAACAGACTTAATTGTGATTTTTTGCAGTGTGCCCCCTCTAGTGTTACATTATGAAACTATATTCCCAAACACACCTATTGTTACTGCACTGCACTGCACTGTACTGTAATACTAAATTCTTTGTACCACTTCGGTTTGCACTATAGCATTTTACTGCAGCTTCGTTTTGTTTGTAGTGTTTTCCTCTGTTGCCTATGTTTCTCTTGTTAAACACTTGTTTAGAACGCAGCATGTCCCCAAGAAAAAAAGTTTCCCTTTAGAATGACAGTCAAGTCGAACTGACATGAAAAAAAAATGAATTTGCAGATGAGAGCTGAGCAGACTGAACTTTAATGTTGTCTTTGTTTATATTTTTTCCTAGGAGCTCACTCCTGGCAGAGAGGGGCCTGAGAGCCGCAGGCAGGACACCACCATCTTCTCCATTACTACACTGCCCCTCCAAACCTGTTAGGTAAGAGGAGGGCAGATGGATGCATGTGGGTTTGAGATGAAAGTGTTTATAAAGATTTGATAAAGAGGCATCCATAAACATCAGAAACAGTGCCAATATCTCCCGCTAATGGCGCTCCAACTGCATTTCTGTATATGTATCACTCTGCCCTGTTTACTTTCCATATCTTTAGTGAAGCTGATACAAAGTGATAGTTGTCATATTAAACTTAAGCAGCTGATACAGTAACAGTTGTGTAGATGAAATTATTTTTCTTTGTGGAAACGGTGTATATGTCCATTTTCTTCAAGTATTTGGCAGATTACTACAAGAGAGAGAATGAAGGTAAAAACCTTTTTTTTAGCAGTTACTGTCCATGAGGGAATTAATGATGCTTTCAGAGTCAGGAAATTTTCCTTTTTTTTTAATTCCACTACTTTCCCAATCCCTATAAATCTGTAAGGTCACTCACCTCTAACTGCCTATTCCTCTGTTTCCTCTGTTCTCTATGCAGCAAGCCTCTTGAGTTTGGTGGCAGTAACTACAGCCAATCGGTGCCCATTCCTGTCCCAACTCAGATCCAAAACTATCAACGCATGGAGCAGAACCTTCAACCTGGAGGCTTGCAAGGCTCGACCAGGCATGCACACCTCACCTCACCTGCCCTCCAACTCTCAGTCTTGTATGTTTTTATCACTCTTGTCTAACTTTACCTCATGTCATGCAGGGTCACACTCTGCTGTGCTGGCAGCGGCAGTGAAAGTTCCATTGGATGTGGAGGTCCATGCCCTGCCTTCAGCTCCCCGAGGCTGGCAGCTGGTGGAGCCCAACCACAACAGTCCTCTCCACTAGGTAGATGTCTATATTGGCCTTTATTTGACCTGTCTGGTTTATATTTACTGAACAACACTCTTTTTCATGATCACTCTGCTTCATAAGCTTAGTCACATAAACTGCAATTTCCCAGTGCAGTGTCACTTACTCTTGGCCGCTGAGGCCGTGTGGGCTTTCAGGGAAAAGTGAACGCTCTTAAAGTGTTACATGTCAACAGAATGCACTTTCTCTGTTTCTGGATTTCCAACATTTTGCAAAATGCCTCTTGACAATCACCAGAGAATATGTCTAAACTTGTTATATTCAAAATGTGTAAGTAGAGAGCAATAGCAGCAGCAATAGCAATTTTGAGAGCACGTTTTTCCAGTTGAGAAAGAAGCATCTGCTTAGCCTTGCTCGCAAACATACTGTCTTTGCCTAAGAATACATGGTTAAACACTTTAACCCTTTGTGCTGTGTACTCTTCAGTGGGAACCACTCCCAAGGCATCAGAGCAGACTCTCCCCCTCAGCACCATCACTGAACTGCTGGCCGGCTCTCCTGGCAGGCAGCAGAGCTCCGGTCACAGGAACAAGATCCAGACAAAGAGTCCTGACTGCCACAGCAAGGTCAGCCTCCAAAATACATAGAAAAACAGTTCAACTGAATAATATTTTCTGCCAACAGTTGACAATATGTATGTTAACAATACAATTAAGTCTCAGAACCTTACAATTTGTTCCGCAGAAGGTTCTACCATCAATGCCTTGTCGAAACAGGACAGCCCCAGACCTGCAGTGCCTTGACCAGCCCCCTGCTTCCCAGACAAACATCATCATGAAACCAGAAAACAAAAAAGGCCCATTTAAAAGGTCAGAACTTTTCTCCAGCTGAAAATGATAATGTCTTCTTTTGTCCAGCTATAGTAAAACCATTCTGTATTGAGTTATATGGTCAAGTCAAAAGTATGTTTTATTCAAGATCATAATGATTAGTTAGATTTATTGTGGAAATGATCAACACTTAACCAAGCGTCTGTTTTATTGATATGGAAACCTATCCTTTGGCACTTGGAGATGTCATGTGAATCATATTTAATTTTATTCATCATTAGATGCTCCTAATGGCATGTCTGGCTGTATTTCAGGGCTAGGTCGTTGAGCACAGGCCTGCTGTCTGATATGTTATTGAGGACTGCCTTCGGAGCTCAGTTTCTCGGAGCAGGAAGTGATGAGAGCCTCAATTCTGAGAAAAGCATGGACACAACAGGTATGTAAGGTGTATTAAGTCTATTTGTATAATGTGAAAGGCATTTTTCTCTCACTGATTAGTAAGGCATATCTACAGTAACTATACAAAGTATCTACAGGCATGGCCCATGTAATGAAACACCACTGTAAAATGTCTCAAAGTGAAGGCTTCAGGTGGCACTGAAGAAATCAGTACTGACCATGAAATTAAACACAATAACACCGTTGCAGAGTCCGTGTCACTCAGAGGAAGTATCAGATCAGATCAGTCCTTGACAAGCAGCGTTAATGTATGAGCCTGGCTGTTTTGATTGAACCAGTCGTGTGGCCATGACCATGTATTTATTTTTCCACCTGGGCACTCACTCAATAATGTTATCAGTTCTTGGTCATTTTCCAATAACAGTGTAAGCAGCTGACTCGGCTTTCCTTGTTTGTGCTTGCAGCTCCACCTTGTGGTTGTCTAAAAGGCCCTGGCTCCTCAGAAAGCCCCCCTGCTGTTGTCTTTGCTGTGGGTTCTCCATCCAGAGGAAACACTCCTCCTGACACCACAGCACCCAAGATGTTTGCAGGTAGACTGAATATTTTCTTCCTACTGAATGCATTTACATGCACATTGATTCTCCAAGATTATTGGACATATCTACGTATTCAATTTTTGGCTCTTGTAAAATCATGTCCTGTCTTTACAAACATTAAATGCACATATCCTGATGCTAGTCTTAACCCATTAGGTCTTCCACATGTAACAATTGGATTAAATGACTGTCATGCTATTATTCAACTAAATGTTGAATAATAGGTGTTATTGTCATTACTGAGAGCATGGGCTCAAAAGCAGGTTCATTTTAGACATGAATGTTAAACAGAACATCTTATCATACATTTAATTATAACAGACAGAAAAGACTTTAAAGAAAATTATTAACATAGATAAACAAACCATTCCATGATTTCAAGTGCCTTAATGTGTAGTATATATAAAGTCAATCTAAAATTCTTAGAAATATTGTGAAACATTTTTGTGATGATTTTTTAAGCGATAGACCTTTTCACAGCAGTCTTTTTGACATGAAATAGCAGATAAACACAGTTGTTACCAATGAAATTAAGGTTTTTCTTTTCTGTTTAGGTCTAACAGAACCAGGGTCCTGTTATTGTGTTTGCTGGCTCACTGGTACACTGAACTAGAACAGAACTTGAAGTAATCTCATTAGTACCTAATGTCCCATGTCAAAATGGCTGCTGTTGTGAAAAAAGGTCTAAGTAAATTATTAAAGGTTCTCTGTACGGTACATTGTACAGTAAGGTTTGTACTGTAGCCTCATGTTTTAACATTTTCAAAGACTGTTCACAACATGCATTATCTGTCCTGCAAAGAATGCATGTATCAAATTTCAGAGCATTTTAAGCGAAACTGTCAAATCAGAATCGACTTTGCATATGTTGAAAGTTTACCATAAGTTACTTAATTTAAGCCAACAATTTATTCCAACTTACACACTGTATTGTGAATTACATTGTTGTCAGTCATAATTTTCCTACTGGAATATCAGAAGCACAGTGTGCTACTGGCTGAGCGTGTCTACAAGGTGAAACATGTATGACAACATGGCAAGCCACTTTCACACTGGCAGATGAGAGAGCAGACTGTAACCCTGGGCCAGGAGGTGAAGGGCTGCCAGAGGCTTTGGGCATGGCCTGACTCCTCTTGGTGCAAAGTTCCAGTTTGTCTTTTATGTCATCAAGCAGTGATTAAAATAATGTCAATATTATTGTTGCAAATATGACTTTACAGTATATGAAGTCATTTAATCTCTATTTAATCCTCTGATACTTGAAAGAGAGTTATTTTCAAATGGAACATTTGCTCTTATTTGTTTGTCCTGGCCCCCTATTAACAAATGACACTGCTGGATGAAAAACTGGATGAAAATTTTGGTTGTGCTCCCTCAGTTATAGGAAATTGACCATTTTTGTTTAAGTAATCAATGGGAGATCCATCTGATCCATTGTCGTTATCTCTTCCTCCAGTCTACTGCCTAACCAGTACCACTCCTCAAAATAAGATATGAATTGGTTCAAAAAGTGCTAGTCTGCTACCAAATCTCATTTTGTCATTCTGCAAATATAATAGATAATAATTAGCAGGTAATCATAATTATTATTATTATTTCAGGTCATCTGCATTTCTCCAGCTCTGCTCATTAATGGGGTTTCTTCTGTGGAAATTTAACCTGTTTTTGTCTTTGTCTTCCCTGAAGGCTCCCCCAGCCATGTCGGCTCAGCCTGGCTCTTTGGCAGTCGCCAGCTCCAGAGAGGAGGCCGGAGAGACAGTGAGTGTGAAGCCATGGACGCAAGCCCCCACGGCGGAGTGGTTTTTCATCCTCCAGAGCTCCCTGAAGACACACTCATGGAGGTACAGACAAACACTCAGCTTGGTGATGTGGATCTTGCTGGTTGACTTGAATACATCAAAGTAGATTTTTAGATGCACAGGTATTTGAGGAGGTTTCTAAGTGAATGACCATATTATCTTCGTTCGTTTATTACAGCAGCCACATACAGACGCTCTGACTGATCTCCGTTTCACCTTGGCTTTCGTCCACTGTGTCATGGAAATGGCTTCCTCTAAAGACATAGGGCTAGACGCCAGCAACAACCCCGATGTGTCTTTTCTCGAGCAGAGCCTGGTGACAGATCAGATCAGCCTCCTCAGTAGAGAGTGGAGGTGAGGTGCACAGAGATTTTTATTCTCTCTCAACACAGCTCGTTTTTCTAGCAGTCTCCCAGCAGATTTCCTTGAGAGTGATATCTTTTCTGTTTCTCCGATGCACATTCCAGCTATGCGGAGCAGTTGGTGTTGTACATGAAAGCTGAAGAGGTCCTGTCGTCAGCACTGCACACTGCCAAGGAGAATATCAAACAAGGCAGACTCCTTCCATCTGCCACAGTCAAGCAAGGTGAAACCAAGGACCTGTTTTTTCCAAGTGATCTTCTTTGTTAAATGTTCAACATTTAAAGCTGCATTTGACTGAATTAATTTCTTTAAAAATATACACCAAAGGCAAATTGAAGGTTATAGAGAAGGTACATTTCAAATAAATTTGTTTACATGTGTCTTCTTGGATCTCCTGTGCTGTGTGCAGTGGTCAAGAAGCTGAATGAGGTGTACAAGAGCTGCGTGACATACTGCCGCTCCCTCAACAGCCAGCTGCAGAGCTTCCTGCTTGACAAACAGAAGCTGATGGACCGTTTCAGTGGCATCACCGCAGATAAGCTCATCTACAGCCACACTGTGCACATGGTGAGCTCACATCACAATGACTGGGTATACTCCAAATCCATTTATGCAGTTATTCTGTTTTCAACTTTTGTGTGAGTAATGGTTGCAAGCCATATAGCTGGCAAAGGGCTGGGCAATATGGACAAAATCAAATATCACAGTATCCTTGACAAAATCCTTGGTATTGATATTGTGACAATACTGTTGGGACTACTGGTGCATTCACAAGACATTTACAAACAAGAGTTCATAAAATTGCATCCTTTTACTGTAACAAAGCCAAGAAAACAGAATATCTGCCAAAATACGATATCATGATATTCCAAATGCCGCGCTGTCTAGTCCCATAATATTGATATAGATCAATGCATCACTCGGCCATAAGCTGACAGGATGTTTACAGTAAATAACATCCTGTAACCACACCACTGATTGTTTTTGTGTGTACGTGTGTGTGTGTGTGTGTGTGTGTGCCTGTTGCGTCCAGGTACAGTCTGCAGCTTTAGACGAGATGTTCCAACATGGTGCAGCATCAATCCAGCGCTACCATAAAGCCCTTGTGCTTATGGAGGGTCTGTCCCGCATCCTCATAGAGCAAGCAGACATTGACAGGGTAGACAAATGTAGGTGTCAACATTAGCATGCACAACCAGTAATCAGAAGTTTTATGTATTTTGATGTAACTTAAACAATATTCTGACTTCCTGTCTCATTCTGTCTGTTGGTCTCAGGTAAGCAGTGCATTGAGCGACGTCTTTCTGCTCTGCAGTATCCATGAGCTCGACAACTGCGGCTGCAGCAGCTGTGCCTTCATGCTTCATCTGCTGCCTCTCAGACTGTTGGTACACAAAAAGCACTTTGATCTTCTGTAAGGGAAACGACCACTGGAGCATCTGCTCTTAATACACCACCCAGCCTGGAATATTTACATAAAAGGCATAAAAGGGGTGTGATGATAACATTGTTTGAATTGCTTGGGCAGGCAACATGGTCTCAGGCTTAGTTCTTTAACTACCAAGCTGTAGTTTAACACTACAGTTTGTGTACATTAGTGTGATGTTTGCACAGAGACTAATTTCATAGAAGAATTATAACTGATTTTAAATGAGTTGTTTTACTTGAAGCAAAGCTTAACCTGTCTAGCTTTTTTCTGTGTGTTTGAATCTTTGATGTTATATGTACTGTATAAGTCTGAGGGCAAACAGGAGTGTAAACATTGTACAGGTGGGTGAGAAGACCAAATATTGCCAATGTGTAGCAAAACAATACTGTGCCTGCTTAATTTCTGCTCATTTTTATGAAGGCAGAGTAGTGGACTGCAAGGTCATGAAACTGTAATAGCCATGTAATGGTTTATCCCTCTGTTTTCAGCACTATAGTGGTTGGGTTACATTACAACAGAACCCAAAATTTCATCTACATATGTCTATGTCTTACAATCAGACACACATTTCAGTCAACCTTAAGCATCTTCTGAAATGGCATCAGAATGAAATTCAAGTTTTAAACTGAATCCAATAATGGCCTCTGTTCAGGTGACTTACATTGAATGATGAGTTACTTCAACACATATTGTTAATTGCATGTGACACTACTTGTGTTTATATGCTCTGTGTGTATATTTGTGTGTGTGCATGCGTGAGTGTGTGTGCTCACCTTGTTATGTCTTTTTCAAAAATGATCTGTGATGTAGCAAATGTGAATTTGGGTCAAATGCAGAATGTGTGATGATTTAGAATGAATCCGTATGTAGTTTTGACTGCCTGTTGTCACACTAATTTTTGTACAGTTTATGACAATTGTGTACAATATTTTTGATGAAAGAAAATTATTGTAAAGGGGTAGAGTTTGTTGGCTGTTGTCAAATAGTCTTTTCTACTTCATTTTAAGAATGCCTGTCAAATTTGCTAAAATCAGTTACCTTATGTGTGCATGGTGATGGAAATAAATAAATACTATTTATTGTTAAGTTTCTCACTTCTGTTCTGTTTAGCCACTGAATGAGTGCACCTCAGTAAAACTATATCATGTTCATGCAAAACCACTTATTCTGACAATCTGGGCCATTGGTGTTGTTATCAAAAGTTTCCAAATACCAAGTTCAACATGGATTGTTTTATTTTATTTCATCAAAATAGTAGTTCTCAACCCTTTTGACCTTTTTTTGTAACTTGTTAAAACAAACCAATCCAAAATGACATTTGTACTAGCCAAAATCTATTTTGGAGCATGGAAATCTGTAATGTTTTTCATTTTGGATACTTGAAATTAAAGTTATGACTAATAAGAACTGGATTGCAGATATCTGAAATTGGAGTTTTTCTTAAAAAGAATTCTAATGCATATATCCAGAACTTTAATTCTAGACATCAAAAATGTGATTATTGATATCTGAAACTGAAAGCCCACTAGACATGAATGGCAAAAGATACAATACAATACACTGTGGTGCTGTACTGCAATCAGCACAACGCACCAAGTGTGGGATGCCAGAGAAGAACAGCAACTTGACCGCTCATCACCAAAGACAATTTCTACTGAACCAAAATAATTCCTGCATTTTAATAATTTTGTGTCTTTAATTACATGACATGATTGAGCTCCCAAACTCACCCGCCTCCCTTCTCTGTTCACAGGACTTAGTTTAGGACTTTGTAGAAACTAGCCTGCTCTCTGCATAGAACCTGAACTGCCTTTAAGGCTCACTGGTTTCTGTTTTCTGTTGTCATTATTTAAGTGTTTTCACATGTTGAGATGTGGGAAGGCGATTGGCAAAATAGTGTAGCGATCTATAGACCAGGGTCTCCAGTTTTACCAGAAGTGTGTTATTAAATTGCAAACTGAGTGTAAAGCAGTGAGATGTGTTTACCGTTCTGCAAAATGAGTGATATAAAACAACAAACTGAGTGTACAGCAGGGAATGTGCATTCAGTTTGACATGATTGGCAAATGCATTGACTACAAGTGTGATTGGTTTCAAAAATAGAGCCTCAAGAATCACTGTTAGTGTTTAAGCAATCAGAAAAAAAAAGTATTTCAACTCCTTCTACTACTAACTGCAATACCACTACAAGTACAACCTTTTCTACAATTATATTCAGTGCCATTTCAAGTACTTCAACTCCTATTAACAGTACTCAGCAATACTTCAACCACTTCTACAAGTACATTCTGTATTACTTCAAGTATTTCAACCCTTCTCCTGCTACTACCACTACAACTACTACTACTAAACAGACATCTCCAGTTGTATGCATTTCTGCCCTCATATGCATTTTGAATTGCCGTGAGAAGCATTACACACTGCAGCCACTTCTTTCCTGTTTTTGCAAAAAAAAAAAAAAAATCCTCTTTTCCAGAATCCTAATTTGGAGAAGAAACTCTGTCTTTCTTGGATTAAATCATGTGATTTTTCATTAGCTGCTCCAGCACCTGAGACAGATATTATTCTGCGCAAATAATTTAACTGCATTATGTTATCGATTACATGGTCTCTGTTTTAATAGATGCACATACAATTGTTCAAATGACATTCAGCATGTAAACAGAGGTACAGGTAGCCGCGTCATCGATCAGAGGGGCTCTGTTAACGTCATCGTATTAATACTCTTACCACTTCCCCCAGACACAGGCACATCCGGGTCACACGAAAGGTTGCCGCCGTCGCCATGTTTCTGAATGAGATTAGCCCAAAACATTGAATAGTCACCAGCAATATCGATATTTTATTTTTTCGCCTATTAGCTTTTGTTATAGCTCGTGTGTTTTTGTAAATATGACTTAGGATTTATGAAACGAATACAGAGGCTTCATTCCCTGTAAGTAACCTCGGTAAGGTGATAATAATATTTATTTATTCTTCCGACAGCTGGCCTGCTAGCATAAGCAAGCTAACATCATTAGCTAGCACGCGTCCCGTACTTAGGCTCTGTGTAATTGCTGAAACGGCGCTGACGGCAAAATTGCAGATGCGCCCGTCTAGTGCGTGTTGGCTATTTCTAATATTTATCATTAAGTCACCCGATCTGCTCTCTGTGCCAAACGTTAGTGCTGCTAAGTAGCTAATGTTTATGTTGGACTGCGCCGCTAGTAGCTAACTATCGTTCCGCCCTGAAACGACACTTTGGAAGTGTAACGTCTCACAAACAATGAACGTTCATGTCGGAACAGTGAAAGATACACTCCTTTGTAGACTTATTTAGTTTATAATATATTATTAATACATAAATAAGTGCAGCACTGACATTTGATTATTGCAACCGTGCAAAACAATTTTCTGTAAGCCACTGAACAACAGTACCACGGCTAACCTTTGTTTGAAATGCAAATTGACGTTGGCTGTTTTCCAGATATTAGATGGAACCGTCACTGACAGTTAATCTATTCCTAAATTGTTAGTATTGCCACAATATCTATATTCGCTCGTGGTGCAAGTTTACGTTGTAGCGTAGGATAATTATGTGGAGATGGTAGACAAATGTGTAGCAGGTCGCAAATACGGATATAGGATCCGGATGGTATAGCGGCTACGTCTATGTTCTGGATTCACAGGTGATAGCCTCTGCCTTAATTTTTTTGCAATCACCAGCTGATGCAAGGAGCGCGTTCCGGACAGAGGACTTCTCTACCCAGTTATGGCGATTCAGTATGTCTGATGTGGCAGCTGTCAGATGTGAACTGTGCTTTCTGACGCTTGTAACAAAATATATTTTGATTGCCCAGTGTGCTTGCACCCGTCCAGTGTATTTCGAAAATGTTACAGTTCGTTCGGTGTGTTTGTGCAAGTTAGAATTTATATTTAAAAAAAAAAAAAAAAAAGGAAAAGAAATTGAAACTATGGCCCAAACTGGATTAATTTTGATGATTTTGAAGGACCAGACTTCACTAAGATATACAACACACCTGTTATAGGGGGACTCATTATAAAAAGGCCCATGATCCATTTTGTGTCCTGACCCATACTTAAAACGTATTGATTTAAGTGTATGAGGTTTCTTGTGCATAATGTGATTCTTTTGTTTTGCTTTGTTATTCCCTCTCCAGATTATTTTACTTAGGCATAGTAACAGTGTCACGCAATGCACCATGGAAGTGGATCACAGAATATGCAACGGCAACTCCAGAGATCCAAGTCTGTCAGTGGATCTGAGGCAGAAGAGCAGCAGCAGCAGCAGCCAACCATGGCAGCTACTCAGCAGCAAGCTACAGCTAACCACCCTCAATCTCCTGTGACCACATTTACCTCTGCAGCCAGCCCTTCAGCCCCCCAGTCCCCTAATTACCAGATAATAATGAGTCGCAGTCCCGTCACTGGCCAGAACATGAACATCACCTTACAGAATGTGGGTCAGATGGTGACTGGCAACCAGCAGATCACCCTAACCCCACTCCCTATCCAGAACCCAGCATCCCCCGGGTTCCAGCATACTACCCCTCAATGGAGGTTTGAGCATGCTCCATCCTCCTACATTCAGGTCACCTCACCTGTACCCCAGCCCATGCAGCCTCAGAGTCCTACTCAGCACAGCCCAGTCCCACTGCAGGGAGTGACACGGCCAGGAGCCCCTGCAGCGGCATTGGGTGTGTGTGGACAGAGTCCGACACGTTTTGTTGAGGCTGGCATGTTGGTGCGGCAGATCAGCTTGGGCAGCCCATCTGGAAGTAGCCACTTTGTGTATCAAGAAGGAACAGGGCTTGCCCAGCTTGCTCCAGCCACACCTGGCCAGGTACAGCTGGCCTCCCCCGGAGCACCAGGCTCTGTGAGGGAACGCAGGCTCTCTCAGCCCCACTCACAGACTGGAGGCACCATCCACCACCTAGGACCTCAAAGCCCTGTGGCTACCGGCACTGCTCTGCCCACTCTGAGCAGCCCTGGCCACATCACCACTTCCAACCTACCTCCACAAATCAGCAGTATCATTCAAGGACAGCTGGCACGCCCTATGATATTTGAGAAGACTCCACAGGGTGTTGTTACTGGAGTAGGAACAGCTGCCACAGCATCATTTAGCATACCCACCTCCATTCCACCTTCCAGCCCATCCCTCACTAATCCTCCACAAGGGATTCCCAACAACCCTCTCACACCCACCAGTATGGCAGTGGGCACCATGAAGAAGCAGACACCCAAGAAGTTAGAGGAAATTGCCCCCTCCAACCCAGAAGTTGCCCAGCTGAGGAAACAGTGCTTAGAGCATCACACCAAGAAGATGGAGAGCCTGAAGGAGGTGTTTAAAGACTATCTGATTGAGCTTTTCTTTCTCCAGCACCTCCAGGGGAACATGATGGACTACCTGGCTTTTAAGAAGAAGCCCTGTGTTCCCTTGTATACCTACTTAAGACAAAATGACTTGGACCTTGAAGACGAGGAAGAAGAAGAAGAACAGTCTGAGGTCATTAATGATGAGGTATTGCGTTTGCTGTCTTTTATCAAGCAATCCAGAAGTTTCAAAGTTAGATAATTGCATATTCATTTATTGTCATGAATATTGTGCCTCTTTCAGGTGAAGGTTGTCACTGGAAAGGATGGGCAAGCAGTGACACCAGTTGCCATAGCAACGCAGCTTCCACCTAATGTTTCTGCAGCTTTCTCTGCCCAGCAGCAGTTTCAGGTGATAGTCGCAAGACTTGTCTGGATGTCCTTGACAGAAATGCCTTGACATTGTTTTTTATATATATTTTTTTCCTTTGGTGTCCTTTAGATTTTTGAAATATGAAGTCCCTCGCTAACTTTTTGAGAGGCTGTTTTTACAGGGTCATGCAGGGGCTGCTGCTGGCACTATCTCAAACCCAGGAGACATGGATGCCTTTAAGAGGCAACAGGCTATGGTGCAAGCAGGTAGGGCAAGGATCGTAGACTCCCGTGTCTCTTATGTTGCTTTGTTTCCTCCCAGTTTGCTTTCTTTTTTTGTTTGTTTTCTTTTCCCCCTTCTAATTGCTTCTGCTTTTAGATATTTGGCATCCTCTACTAGCGCTCTGTGTAGAAGTCTTAACCCGAGGAAGGAGAGGTGACCTGTAAGGTGTACAGAAGGTCATTGCTGTGTGCCGAGTCCTTTTTTTTGCGTTATGAGGGTATTGTGTGTTTTAAATCCCAGATCAGGCTAAGAGGTCCCGGATTGACGTTGGTCGCCATGGGCTGATTTTCCAGCATCCTGGTGTAGCTCCTTTAGGATCACCTGGCGTTCCACTCCAGCAGCTTATGCCAACTGCGCAAGGTAGGAGTGCTACTACCAGGCCGTTCTGTGTTCTGTTCGATGCTGCTGGACGTATCCCAGTCCTCATATGAAGGAGATTTTAAAAAACTGAAAAACTGAATCTCAACATTCATCGTCTACAAAAACCTCCAAGCAGCATCAACAAACAGATCTTCATCCATCTGCTGGATTTCCCAGCAGGCCACAGGAAGTTCAGGCTTAGCTCTACCAGCGCCAGCTTTCTCTGTCAGGAAAAATGGGGAAGAAGACATTCCAAGTCTGAAGAAGAGTAGCCACTCAATGCGAAGATGCCATGTCTCTTTGATTTTACTTTTTTGTTTTCACTATTGATCATCCGTCTTTATCCATCTCTTCTTTTCTGAAGTCCGTTCTTCTCAACTGTCTTTATTTGGACAGACCTTCCTATGCTGATGGATTTTCAGCCAATTTGGACTTGGATCACAGAAAAGGGGGGGACACGGGAGGGGGGACAAAAATTCGCTTTCCAGTCGGGTTTGCGTGTTTGCCCATTCTTTGAGTCCACTTGTCGTGCCCCTTTTTGGGTTCTCATTGTCATTCCTTCACACATCTTTCCCTCTCCAGTTATCAGTCCTTGCATTGTCAACATGGATTCAGAATCATTTCAATCTTAAGTTCATGTGTTACATCTTCAAGAGTGTTTCCTTTTCTTTTTCAAGTCCATGTTCACATTTTGTTGGTTTTCCTCCATGTTATTTCATGGCATTTTGTTCTGACTTGGCTTCTTTCCCTCAGTCTAAGTAGGAGGGAAATCATGTGGAGGAGTTGTGTTCACGGCACAGGTTTTTGCGAGTGTGGTGGTGTGGGTGTGTCAGGGCCAGGTGTTGATGGCGTCTAGGCAAGGTGATGTGACGGGCAGGGAGGTAAGGCAGGCGCTGCTTTAGTGTGCACAGCTCCGCTCAGGCCTGCTGTCTGCAAGACCCCATGTGTGTCTTTCTGCTCACCTCTGTGCTTTGTCGCTATGTACTGTACTTCACTGCAGCAGAGGCATTCAGATGCCTTTGTTAGAATGACACTGCTAGAATGACATTGCTTCATGCATGCCGAACATATGGTGTTTTTGTGAGTGTCTGCTGTTTTTTTCCTTTCTTCTTCCCCTGTCTTTTATTTTTAGTAGTTTATTTTTAATTCATTTTCTTTTGAAACATTTCTATTTTCCTTCTCCTGAAACCTCTCTGTTATTGCATGACTACTTTTTGATGTTTTTAACCACATTCTCTCAACATTTTGAAATGCAATGTTTTAGTTTTGCATTAATCAAAGTAGTATTTTATTTGAGAGACATGTAGATTATCACATTGATTTCATTTCCTCTGTAATCATTTTGCTGTATGATTTTCATTAGTTTCCACTCTTTGATCAGCAGGAGGTAGTACACTGCTGTTGATTCATACAATACATCTAGTTCATTAAGGCAAGGTTCTGAGGAGCTGTAATAGCTGAAGCTAAAACACAGTCATTCTATAAATTGAATATACTTCATTCCTAATCAGATATTAATTTCAAAAGACTCAGCTTGTTTCAAAGGGTTCTCTCATCAGTCTATTTAAGGGTAATTTACAAAGCATCTCATGGCATTTTAAAACGACAAAATTAACTCACAACCTGATTTTTACCCCCTGTCTTTGTCTTGCTCTCTATACCGCCCTTTTGTTTGTCCTATGATTTGGTTACTGTACCCCAGGCGGGATGCCGCCAACTCCCCAGGCAGTCCAGATTGCAGGACAGAAGCAGAACCAGCAACAGTATGACCCGTCCAAAGGGCCACCAGTCCAGAATGCTGCCAGCCTGCACACTCCACCCCCTCAGCTGCCGGGCAGGCTGCCCCAGGGTACCCTCCCCATGCCAGGCTTGCCCATGGCTCTCTCTCAGCAGCCTCAGCTAGTGGAGAGTACAGTCCATCCAGGTGGTCAGCTGCAGGCCCAGGTGAAGGTGCAGGCTAGTGGGTCCATCCTGGCTCCAGTCAACCCCCACACTCAGCTCCAGGCCCAGCTCCAGCAGCAGATGCAGCCTGGCCTTCACCTGCAGATGCAGGCTCAGCAGCAGCAGTCCCAGGCAATGCTGCAGTCAGGACAAGCGGTCAGTCTCCTGGAAAACAAGCAGTTACAGTTTGCCTCTGTATGTATGTATGTCTAAAATGTGATAGTGCAGATTGTCAAATTAAGATTTATTCACTCTTCCTCTTCAACAGACGGTGGCCCTTGCCCGCCCTGGTACAGAGTCAAACCAGCCTGTCCAGAGGATCATGACCAACTCCTTACCCATGTCGTCCATGTCTTCTGCCACTCTCTCTGCTCCCAACTCTGTTCCATCCCCTCACACTGCGAGCCCTCACCGCCCCCCCGGCTCTAACATCAACCCAGGCACCCAGTCCAAACTGGCTGGAACCAATGGTATATCTGCAGTCAAAATTGGAGGCTTTGGTCAGAGTGCAGCTATGCAGTCCTCACAGGACGGGTCCCAGGATAAACAGGTTGAGCAGGCCAAACTGGTGAGTTTGTTTCCCCAGCCACAGCAATGTATGCACAAACAAATCTTGAAAATTAAAATGTTTTAGTTTGATATATCTATATAGAAGTCCTACAAACATCTCAAATACAGTTACATGTTGCCTTGTATTTGAGTCATAAATACCATTTGACAGGACGTAGAAGTCCTACCGTTTCTTGGTGCTTTTCCTCAGTGCATAGATGTGCAGTTTTCTGCTACTATTTTTATTGCCATATTGTATCAATTATTTCTTCAAAATTGGTATTAAAAGGCATTAAAAGTCACAAATTCAATGGAAGCCTGGAATTACCCCGAAAAAGATTCTGCTCATAAAAAAGAAAGGAATTATAACCTGTCACACACTTCCACAGTTGAGAAATAAATTGTAAAACCGACATTTTTTATCTGACAATTATCAGGATTACCGTCAGACCAGGGAATTCTTTTTTTTATAATCAGTGGTTTTGCTAATGCACTGTTTTGTCTGTAATCTGTAGGAGACCCAGGTGCATCAGCGCATCTCTGAGCTGAGGAAGGAAGGCCAATGGTCAGCCAGTAGGCTGCCTAAGCTCATGGAGGCCTCTCGTCCAAAGTCTCACTGGGACTACCTGTTGGAGGAGATGCAGTGGATGGCGGCTGATTTTGCCCAGGAGAGAAGGTGGAAAGAGGCTGCTGCCAAGAAGGTGCGGGACAGTAGATAGTGATGTGTGAGGACATAACAACAAAGGGAAGTTAGGGCAGAAGTTGAACCAGGGCCTTCTATGGTTAGATGACATTGCTGAGTGATAAAACAACAGCAATTATTATCTCTTAAATTTTCCTCATTTTGCAATAAAACCAACTCACTTTTGATAATTAACATAACAGACTTCTTCTCATTCCTAAATAATAATTCAGAACAGTAGTCTTTCCCATCATGACAATACATTACATTAAAGGAATTTCTTCACTCACTTCAGTATAGAAGTCCATGGAGCTTCACTTATTTCGTAACATTCCTGTCTAATAAACACACACCGCGAGTGTGTGTTTCTAGCAAGTTTCTAATAGCTGAACCAAATAAGTGATTAAAACACATCCTTTCAGCACACTCACACTGCAGTTAAACATGTCTTTTGAATAGCTGTGACTGCACAACTATACTATAACAATATATCAGTTATAATAGTTATAATAGTAAATTTAATGCTGATGGTTTCTTTTGTAGTTTCATTCCATTGTTCTCATTTGAAGATTATTAGTTTAAAAAAAATAAGACTGAAAAACAATTTCACTCCTGCTTGTCTGTTTTATTATTTATATTTTACAGATTGAGTCCGTAAATAAAGAAGTTAACTGTCTCATCTGTTCAAGAGCAAAATTAACCGTTTAAACTTGTTTTTTATTTAGAAATTGATGTTGTCTGCTATGAAAATTTAAAACATTCTCTGAGCTTAGAGATATGGTTATAATCAGTATCACTATAATGATAAAGATTTTTTCAGCATTGATCCTGTATATATGGCGATATGGGGTATGTTTGCAAAATGGGATGCTGTAATGTCAAACGAAACTGTTTTAAATTTAGACAACAGACTTGTGTAATACAATGTCAATGTCATCACTATTAAGACTAGGGATGGGACCTGTACACGTGTACGCAGTTAGCCAATCATAAATGTTTAGAAAAAGCACTAAACGCGTACACGGTTTTTTCATCACGTGACTTTAAGTTCACTCACGAGCGCGATGGCATCAACCAAAAACAGAAGCACTGTTTTGGCTGTTTGTTTGAAAGAAACGTAAGTGGAAACACTGTCAAGTGTAAACTGCGTCACGCTGAATTAGCCTTTAAGGGTAGCAGCACAGGCTGGTAAACCACCTGCGGTGGAAACATCCAAATAGCCTGGGGGCAGAGCCCGGCGTCAATGCAGGTGCAAGTGGAGGAAGACAACAGCAAGTTAGCATGAAGGATTTCATATCCAGAAAATGTAACAAGCCACGAAGCGAAGCAATTAACAACTTAATTGCGGAAATAGTCGCCCTCGATATGCAGCCTGTGTCGGTTGTTAAGGACGATGGATTGTACTTGCAGTTATACGGCGCGTGTACACGTTTAGAATTTTTTGTACACATTCCCACCCCTACTTCAGACAGTATATGATACTGAATTATTGGCCAGCCCTAGGATCTATCTGAAAGCCCAACTGTTTTGTCTCCATTCCAGCTTGTTCGTACCTGTGCCCGTTATCATCAAGAACAGAAGAAAAGTGAAGAGAGATCAAAGAAAGAGGAGGAAATTCATCTTCGTCACATTGCTAGCACAATTGCTCGGGAGGTAGAATTCTTCTGGTCTAACATTGAGCAGGTATGGGTTTGTTTTTTAAGAATGGCAAGAATGACAGTATCGTTTATTATGAACAACAGTGTGTTGGAGTGAAATGTTCTTTTCTTTCAGGTTGTAGAAATTAAACTCCAATTTGAAATCTATGAGAAGAGACTGAAAGTGCTCAGCCTACAGAAAGCTTCAGGTAAAGGTACATTCTACTCTGCAACTCTGTTGTAATTATTTTGAGCAGCAATAGGTAACAGTCAAGAATAAACCACAGTGGAGTTCTTTCCTGAAACTTGACCTTGTAGTACGACCTAATTCATAAATTTTACAGAGCGGTGAATTCCATCACTGAGCCACATTACCACTGCTCTTGCCCAAGTACAGCCAATTACAACAAACATGTTAATTAGGCTTTACAAGGCAGATTCAGCACTTTGTCTGCAATATGTTCCACTGCAGGGGATTGAGAAAACCGTCTCTGGCAGATTTAGCCAATTTCCATAGTTCAAGAGATTAGATGGTAAGAATCTCAAAATCGCGGTAAACCGAATCATATTATCAGGAGGCTGGCTTTTACAACTGCTGTCAGAGGAGTAATAATTGCACAGCCAGTGTTACAGTCATATTGAAATATTTAAACCTTTTTTACTTGTTTCAAATGGTAACATCCTGGGCACAATGAAAGGTTAGGTTATCAATATCTTTTGATAGAATTTAAATTAACTTTCATTTTAATTACTTTATTTTCTACTATGTACTGTCCAACTACATCAAGTGGTAATTTTTGTGCGAAGGTCTGTGCTTATGAATTGATTAAACAATATGCAAAAGATCAAAAGGAAAGGGATGAGAGTGCAAGGAATCGGTTAACAACCTAGTATTTCATGTTGAGTGAGAAAACACCCTACTCTGATTTTATCTTCCCATAGCATCACACTGAACCTGTTGATGAGTTTTATGAATAAGCCTGAATGCCTTTTTGTTTAGTAAGGTCAGAATAGCTCTGTATGAGCACTTATCTTTCTCTTCAAGGAGTGCTCAATACATTTGAAGGAGTAAAAAAATACACCTGCATTCAACGTGCACACTCTCTGTCACTATCTTGCTTGGGTGACTTATTTTATTTAACTGTGCATATCACATGCATTAAATTAAAATTTCTTGTGTTACAGGATCTGCTCCCTTGCCAGGAGAGAAACCTGACAAAGAGGTAAGTGCTGCGCTGACAGCATATATCATATTATATGTTATGTACTATGTCCTGGATCCATTTTTTAAATCATTATACTCTTTTCACAGGAGCCAACCACTTCAGCTAAGAAAAGAAAACTCACCTCATCTTTGGCTGATGAAGAAGGTATTTGTCTTTAGCTATGAGCTGCTGGGGTTCATATGTGTCCTGTAAAACCTGGATTTTGAACCTGGAGCAGTTGTGTGACTGATTGTCTTGTCTTATAGTCCCAGATGAAGAGAGTACTATAGAGGAACAGGAAGCCATGGAGGATGAAGCAGACCGCAAGGCAGAGTTGGCTGACCTGGCCAAAGATGGTACATTATTACTTGCTTACTTTATTTTTCTTTTTGTCTTTATATAGACATACAGAGGCAGGACCAAGGAGGAAAACACTAAAGGGGTTCACATGCTTGGCCTCCACTTGTAATTGTACAGTCCCATCTAAACCACATGTATTTATGTTTACATAAACTGAATATAAAAGTGTTATTTTTATTTATCTGTTTGTTTGTTTGTTTTTATAGCCTGCCATGTGGGGTGTGCGATACATATCATCTACAAAAATATCTTAATTGTTGTTTTAACAGTGTGCAAAATGACAAATTTGAGTATGGCACTCATTCTGCAAAAAACAATCAAACACGCCTTCAGAGTTAGCACACACTCACTGCATATGATCAAGCCAGGTAGGACAGACTGCTGCACATGATTGAGAACACGCAGCGTTCACGCATCACAACAAGCTTAAGCTATCGTAGCTGTCTGCATGGCAGAAGTTAAAAATGAGTGAACAAACAGTGTCAGGAGACAAAACACAAACGTCAGCCTCAGAATTGACATTGTTAGATTTCATTGCTAGACGTGGATTATCCTCACTCACATCGAGGTGGTTTGGCTTAGAAAAGACTCCAATCTGCAGACTGTGTTGGAAAGTTCCACAACTAACTTATTTCACAGTCTGCAAATTAACCATTGCACAGAATATGAGGAATATGAAAACCTTTAGGAGTCAGCGGTCGACCACGACTGACCAGCAGAGGTACCAGCAAAACAAAAACACACTCAGCTAAAGTTTGACAGAGTCATTCTGCAAAAGAATGCCTTACGACAAGAAGGGCAACAGATGACAAGAAATAACAAACACTGTCACCAGTTAAATTGCAGAGGATATGGTGCCAATTCAAGTGGTCGAAAGAGATGGTTTCAAAGAACTTTTGACTACTTTGGACACACTGCCTAGCCTGAAATATTTCAGTCTTATAAACATACTCTGCCTAAATTGTATGATTCATGTCAGAACTCTGGAGCGGTTTCATATTTTGCCACAACAATGGATTTGATAATATCATGAACAGCGTCTAATTTACTATTAGCAAGAGCAACCTAGTGCAATACAAGACTTTTACAAACACATTTTTGACTGATACAAAATATTGTCAATTTTTATTTTTTGTCAATATCGCACACCCCTGCCTGACATAGTGTTTGCTGCCTTGCTAACATACATATTTAGCAAGTGTCAGAAGACTGCAAAAACATTAAATAAATAGACTGTCGCCATCACTAGTGAGTACAAGGACCATTAACAGGATAACCTGTACATGTCTCTTGCTTACTCCCCTGTCGCAATATTGTTTGTCTTTGTAGCTGAGATGCCTCTGGATGCTCTGGTGAAGCAGTATGCTGGTGCCTATGCTGACAGCTTTCAGTGGCCTCAGCCCAGTCCTCAAAGTGATGAAGATGACATGGAGGAGACAGAAGGTGTTTTTTTTTTTGTTTGTTTGTTTTTTTTAATTTAAAAATGAGACTTACCAATTTCATTCCGATTATGGACCTGTAGAAAGAAGTTTTTGTTTTAAAAAAATCTGATGTTCATTAAAACCTTTTTCCTCAGCCACTGTAACCAAAACAATGCCACTATTTTAGTGCAAAACATAACTAAAACACACTATGTGTATGTGTTGATGCTAGGGTTGCAAAATTCCGTGAATTTTCAAAGAAACTTTCCATGGGAATTAATGGGAATATATAGAATTAACAGGAATTTACAAGAATAAAATTGAATGTTAGCCTATAAGCGGGAACTTAATGTAGCTGAAAACATCTTGCAGCATAATCCTGGTTTAAAACAACCCGATTTAATGCAAATTCAGTTGAATTTCTGCCCTGCACTGTGCGTTCCACAAACTCATGCACAGATCATTTCTAGAATCCTGCACACTGCAGCAGGACGACTGAGGCCACATGACTTTTTCCGCCCCTTTGCAACCCTAGTTGATGCCCATGAACATGTTCTGATTTCCCTGTAGAACACAACCCTTAAAACCTAAGTGTGTTATGGTTAAAAAAAAAATCTTGTTTGACAGTAAATTTGTCAGCATTCACTGAAACCTAAATTTAACCACTGTAGCATATGGAGAATGTAAAATGTGAAATCATTTGAGAGATTTGGTTGTCTGTTATTATAAATCTATATCTATCTATCTATCTATCTATAGATAGACTTCATTTAAAACTTCATTTAAAAACAATGGAGCATCTCAAGATAGCGAACTTCATTTCCCAGAAAGCATATTGGTGATCATACTTTGCGAAAAACGATTACATGACCACACAAGGTGCTGGTGTTGCATTTCAACTCTCATGTTCCCTGATGAAATTATCATGTGGCCATGCGCAACACTGGCCTCACAGCTGTCTGTTAAGGTAGAAGCAACAGACATGTTACGTCCATCTCAAAGGGGAGATGTAAAGTGCATGTTGTGTAAACCTTTAAAGTAGATGATAGTTCTCTAAAATTGTTAATATTGTGTATTTTTCAGAGACTGAGTGTCGTGAGGGCAGTTCCCATGAGGCAGTGGCGATTGACTCCCTGCTCAGTGTGGACCAGTACCGTGGGGCCGACAAGGCCAGCTCTACTGACACTGATGGCAAGCCCATCAGAGACATAGCTGAAGTGGCTGCTGCCACAGAGCTCATCCTGCCCAAGGGCAGCGCCAGGACCACCTCCTCTGTAAGTCATAGGCACTCTCACACACACACACACACACACACACACACACACACACACACACACACACATACACACATACACACACACATACATACACACATACATACATACATACATACATACATATTTATTTATTTATTTATTTATTTATTTATTTCAGGCTCGCAGCCCAGCTCCTTTTCTACTGCACGGTTCGCTGCGAGAGTATCAGCAAATTGGTGTTGACTGGCTGGCAAACCTTCACAAGAAACACCTCAATGGCATCCTAGCTGACGAGACCGGCCTTGGCAAGACTGTCCAGACTGTGGCTTACATGGCCCATTTAGCTGGCCAAGAGGGTATGCCTTTGTTTAAGGACAGTAATAAGATCAATGTTTTTCGGTGAATGTCTTTTACCCTGAGGAATGAATGTGGCAGAGACATGGTCTGTTTTTGTCCACAGGCATCTGGGGACCGCACCTCATTGTGGTGAGGACGTGCAAGTTGCTGAACTGGGAGATGGAGTTCAAGCGCTGGTGTCCTGGCCTCAAGATCCTCTTGTATTTCGGCAACAGACGGGAGCGCAGATCTAACAGAATGGTATTATGGCTGCATTTATTTGGAAATTCATCTTTTCTCTTTGCAAAAAGGTCTTGCCAATCAAAGTGAAAATAAAAATAGATCCTTAAAATGAATGTAAAAAGTGTTTCCCCAATAAAACCTGACTTTGATTTCATCATTGTTTGTTTCCTCTGCAGTGGTGGGCAGAAGCCAATAGCTTCCATGTGTGTGTAACATCCTACAAGCTGCTGCTTAAGGACCAGAGCCACTTCCTGAGGAGAACATGGCGGCATCTGGTCCTGGATGAGGTGCAGCATATCAAAAACATGACAGAGAAACACTGGGAAACCATCTTTGCTCTCAGAAGGTGAGTCGGGACATAAATCCTCATTGTTCAAAATAATGACTGTGATTTTTCAAGATTGGACACAACTTTGATTGATTACTAATGGGAGATGTCTGTTAACTTACTTTTTATGTTCATCTCAGCATGTTGAAAGTGACAAATGGGGTGTGAGCATTTTGTGCATGTGTGTAGTTTCAAATCTTAAAGGGATGCTTCACCCATAATGGATATTTGCATCATAATATTTGCATCAAGTGCTCAACATGTTCTGCCTTATATCCCTTACGAAAAGAGTTTAACTCATAAGCCTTCATGATAGCGTGTGCACAAGTACATGTGCTTCATTGGACAATCAGCTTGGACGGACGCAGTTGACACTGCATGAGAGAATTTTGCTGAAGTGGTCTTTTCAGCCTGATTTGAGCGAAGATAAGTGTTTGGGAAGTACTGAGTGTATATGTCTGGATATCAGATTCGTATACTTTACAGCATGATGAGTGTGAGCTTTTTAAAGGAAACTTTTGGTAGTGTTTTGCTGTTGTAAAAATGTTTGTTCCATTGGATCAGAGATAATTAGTGTTCTTGAAATATGAGTTTACCATAAAGGCTTATGAGTAAAACACATACGATGAGTACTTGATACAAATACCATGCATTATGGTAAAAGTGGCCTATTAGCGTATTTTATGGGTTTGCTTTTCTTATTAAAAGCACATTACACATGTTGCTGGATGCTGGATTGAGTTGTATTTGTGTCTTCCAGTGAGCAGAGGATTCTACTCATCAACACCCCGCTACAGAATACCCTCAAGGAGCTGTGGACCATGATTCACTTCCTTCTGCCAGGAATCACCAGGTCCTATTCGGACTTTCCTGTCAAGGAAGGCACAGACCAGAACCAGGACTACTGCCACAAACTGGTCATCCGTCTGCACAGGGTGGGTATAGCCCCTAACAATCCCTCTGCATGTTTGACTGTGCTATAATAAAAGTTGTAAGCATTGAACCATCCACATCCTTGCTGTATATGAAATTCTCACACACTTACTCTTGAATGCAGATGATTCAGCCCTTCATTCTGAGGCGCTCCAAAAGGGATGTGGAGAAGCAGCTGCCGAAGAAGTACGAGCACATCCTCAAGTGCCGTCTGTCCAGCAGACAGAAGAGCCTTTATGAGGACATCCTCACACAGCCAGGGTGAGCTGGGTGCTCCATGAAGACTGATAAATTGATTGTAGTCTCACACTAAAGTCAGCTGTGGATTAAGTTTCTCCCAGAGATTGTAGTTTGAACACGACCTGGTTCCCACTGGCCATAGAGTTCCCACAGTATTCACTTTCAAGAGCTCTCAGTTTTTCCCATTAAGTCATGAAACCTCAGGAATCAAAATGTGTTTGCAGCCTTTTTTACATGAATAATAGCAGCACATGGTGGTCACCAGTTGGTTGTACATTCCTGTATATATCCATTACATTTCTTCTGAATTGAAAGCCAGCATGATTGTGCCAGGAACTTAAATAATTTAAGGTCCTGGAGGTTTACATGTCTTTAGGGAGGAGCCCTGCTCAGAGGACATGCCCATGTTTCGGAGGAAATATCAGGCTACGGTTTGTTTTCACCTTAGGCATTTTGTATCCTATAATGACTTAAATGCAGTGTTTAACTGAGCAGATGCAAAGTCTCTGTAGTCAAGTGGATACAGATACAAGGTGTGGCAAAAAAAATACAGAAACTCCATCTGAACCCTTTATGCAACACAGTAGAAAGTCACTGAGAGGCTGAATTGAAATGGCAAAATAGAAATGTTTTGCCTGGTGTTTTTGTGGCCTTTGAAAGTATTTTCTCCTCAGTGGTCAATAAACACTTAATCAGCAGTAGAGTGACTAAGAACTGGATAGGCACTGAAACCAGTGTGAGCCTGTATTTTCTAAATGTGCACTTACCTCACACTCAAACCTCCTGCACTGCAAAAAGTATCCATATTAAAAAGTCACTTATTCTTAGGCATTCTGTAAACCTTATTTGGTGATTTCAGTTTGTTTTTTGTAATCTTGAAACTAGGAAGAATAAAGCAGATCACTAGTATGAAATAGAAATCCTGTTTGTCTCTGTTGGAGAAAGTTGTAGTTATCTCATTAGCTTATCTCCTTTGTTTTGAGTAGTCTTTCATAGGGGTGTGTATGTTTTGGCTTTTCTAAAATTCAATTCACTAGTGGGTGATTCAGTTCCAGAACAGTTTTTATTGTTTTGGATAATTCGATTCAGTTTGACTGTGTAAACCACGATTCGATTTATCAGTTCAGTTGAATAATCTTTTCACTTTTATCTTACCATCAACTACGGATTTCTTGACCTATTCAATTGCCGATTTTTCTTTAAGCCTGACCTTTACAACATTTATTCAAATTGGCATCATTTAAAATCACTTCATTGATACAGTGAATCAATCTTTAGGCCCCTGGTCTTTAATCTTGTTTTCTGTCTGTCATCCTGCAGAGCTCAGGAGGCCCTGAAGACAGGTCATTTTGTCAGCGTGCTTCAGGTCCTGATGCAGCTGCAGCGGGTGTGTAACCACCCTGACCTGGTGGCTCCAAGAGAGACCAGCAGCTCCTACTACTGCTCCTCTCTGCAGTACAACACCCCATCACTGGTGCTTGGAGCACTGCAGACAGACCCATGGAAGGTACATGATAGAATTTTATTCTAACTGGAAATGAAAAGGTTTTAAAGCCAAAAATGTTCTTGATGAAACTGGCAGACAGCCTGAATATACTGTGGTTCCTCCACCTATATGTGTTGTTTTTATATGTTGCTTTGCTGTTTTTCCAGCTTGGCTTTTATGTCATGTGTTGTTGTATTTATTTATGAGGTGAGGGAATTAAGACCAGAATTATGACCAGGATATAACTGAAAATTAGAATTTATTCAAAATCAACCTACATGCATGGGTAACGTACATGGCTTTCATTGTCTTTTTTTCTTCCTCCTGCTCCTAGACGGTGGACCTGTCAATATTTGACCTCATTAGCAATGAGAACAGACTGACAGCCTATAAGACAAAGGAGGCGGTCCCTAAACTGAAGATGACACAACAGCTCATAGAGGAGATCTACTCTGCTCCTGATCCACCTCCTCGGCCCAAACCATGCAAGATTAAACCGATGAAGTCAGTGCTGTTATCTTAACCTTTTATAAACCTAAAGTGGAAACTTTAGGTTTCTTTTAACAGTAATGTTGTGGCATTGACACAACTGTATTTTCTTTTTTCCTGTTCGGCTGATTAGGCTGTTCCAGCCAGTGCAGTATGGGACAAAGCCAGAGGGTCGCCTGGTAACCCTCACCAGTGGTGTAGGCCAGCGTCCGCCAACCACAATGTCAGCCACTACCACCACCAGCCAGCCAACCCAGAGCAGGGGCAAGTCCCCTGTCACCACTACAACAGCAACGACCGCTTCTCAGGGTAAGGCTTATTTCAGAAACCTTTATTTGTAGTCCAAAGGAGAGATTCAAAGACAGGGAAAAGACTGGAAATAAAAAGAAATCTTACCTATTACATTCCAAATTTTACCAACTGCTTTAACTAGACTTCCAGCCAAATAGTTTTTTTTAGAATAGACAATCCCCTAAATGATTGCATGATTTAATTATTGCCAAAGTGGCAAGCAAAGAAGAGAAGCAACCACAGCTCAATATTAAGCACTTTGTGGCTGGTGGCAATTTCCCATTGTGGTTTTACTAGTTTAACATTTGGAATGTGTAATGTTTTGTTGCATGAGTGTGAGTCTGTTTTGAGTGGATTTTAATGCACATGATTTATCCTATCATGCTTGAATAATTCATTCCCACTGTGTGTCTACACTGTCACAGTTTATAATTAGACATTATAACATTAGTGGTTATAGCATATTTTATCAAATTATGTACAACGCTGTAATTCCTTATGGTCAAATATGCCATCATACAAGTTTTTCAGACTTTTTAATGACCTTCTGGCAGGCAGGCTGTTTTTCCACTGGTCATAGCTTGTACAACAGACACATAGCTCAGCTAGTTAGCTAGCCCGGCTAGCCCACAAGTGTAGTTTTCGTTTCATGTGTTCAGATTTATACTTTCCACACAACAGTGGTGGGCTGGCCACAGTGTTTCCTCTACAATAATTTCTGCCATAGAATTAGATTTGTTTGTCTCTGCATACTAAAAGCACTAATTTCAATAAAATTTGGACTAATTCCTTCCTTTATGTGGAAATTAGACTAAATTGCTGTTTTTCTGTTATTTACATCTTTGCAAGCAGTGGTAGTATTTTGCTTGCTGTGGTGGCCCACCATTGCCTGAATGAATATGTAGAGGAAACGCTGATGATTTGACTGAATATTGGGTTAGCCCTAACAAATAGTGCCATGCCCAATTCCCTTGTACTTTACAGCGATTGGAACAGCTACTCAGAGAGCCCAGACTACCTCTCCTGTCAGCAGCAGCAGCAGCAGCAACATTGCCACCTCCTCTCTAGCCTCCTCTGGGAGCAGCAGCCTTGGGCAGCATGTGTTAGGGGCTGCCCCAGTGGCCCTGGGCCAGACCCTAGCTGGCACGGTTGTGGGCTCTATGACTCCCATCAGCCAGCCTGGCATAGCGCAGGTCCCCAGGCCAGCTCTAGCCCCCAGCCATGCCATCCAGCCCAGCTTACTGTCCCAGAGGCTGGTTCTTACATCCCAGGCCCAGGCACGGTTGCCTAGTAAGTGGCCTCCCCTCCCCTCCCGCTCAACATTTCCCCTCCACTTCTGGCACAGCAGAATGGGCTGCTCTGAAATGAGGCCTTTCCCTGGGGCACTGCTGATGTGTGTGTTCAGTATCAAGTTTTCTAAAAGAAATGGGGAGTGTCTTTGTACATTCACTCTAATATGGAATCTATCTTGATGATGAAAAAGACACCAGTAATGTTAATTTTAGACTCTCCAAAGTTTACATGACCTGTTTTATAACTCAGATTTGAGAATTTAGAGTCTATGAATCAGTAGCTATACAGCAACAGCTCTGGAGGTGTAATCGTTTTAATGTTTTCATGTAAAGGGAAGATACTCAACAGTACATCAATAGTTATAAAGTTTATTAATCAAAAGGACTGGTGCCTAAACATCATAACTGTAGCCATATCAGCAGCATCTCCATGGCCTCAGCATTCCCTAGTTTCTTTCTTGAAACCTGCATGTCCACAGTGAAAAACCCGCTTTTTTTTACACCACACAACACTACACTATTTTACCCTAATTATTTGTTCTTTCTTCCCTCTTTAAATATATTTTTTTTCTCCCAGTTTACTAATATTCTTTTGTCTCTTGCATCAGCCCAGCTGCAGGAAGAAATCCCAAAGCTTTTGTTCTGATCTGTCTATTTTTTTCTTTTTGCTGATGTTGTGGTTTCACTCTGATGGTGAGCATTGCTGCACAGCATGTAGATATGGTCCCACATATCGCCGGCCTGTTGACCACTTCTGCCTCAAATGTGAACAGAGAAACCTTTTCAATGATGACACACAATCTGTGAATAAAGCACAGGGGCAAACCATGTTCGCCAGATTTCTGACACGGTGGCTTGGGATCGTTTTTATATTTATTTTGATATTGAAATTCAATACAGTTCCAAAAAGACAGATTTTGAAATCATTGTCTTTGTAAAATGCAGGCACATTTCATAATGTTAGGTTCCCTCACGATATTTGTTAATTTGTGTTTTCATCACCTCCTGCTCTGTATTTTTAATTCAGTACATTTATCAACATAGAATCCAAGAATGAGATTTTTGAAACTTTATGCAATTGGAAACATTTGACACTTTAAATTTAATTTGATCTCAGTACCTAAAATTGGTATAGTAACAAAAACCCAGCCCTTATGAAGTATTTTTCCCCATGACTGGTGTGTTGGCTTTGAAAAGGCAGTCAAGTGCAGTCCATTGCTTTAAATTGAATGTATTTGTTTCAGGCTCTCTGTCTCACAGAGGACTGCTCTAGTAGCCATTTTGTTTTTCCCTTCAGGGTCTATAAAGAATAGCAGCCGCTATGGTTCTGTTGTGGAGGGCGGCTTTGTTCCCTCCACTGATTAACCCACCCTGGTTCTGCATGTCTTATCTGTTTTTCACCCTGTAACTAACTTTATTTTATCTGCTCGTATGCCACAAGTCTTTGCTCACTTTTGAATGCTGTCCTTGATGAGGTTTGTGTGTATTTCCTTCCGTCCCACTGAAGGTGGAGATGTGGTGAAGATTGCCCAGCTGGCCAATATAGCTGGCAGTCAGAATCGTATCTCGCAGCCAGAGACTCCGGTCACACTGCAGTTCCAGGGCAACAAGTTCACGCTGTCCCCTAGCCAGCTCCGCCAGCTCACAACTGGCCAACCCTTGCAACTCCAAGGTACATTCAGTAATGTACAGTTTGTGGTCATTTGATCCTTACACCTGTCAAATTCTCTGCTGCACCTCTTGAGTCATTGTCAGTCACATTTCCTTTTCATATCTCCTTGTGATTCAAGTGTTCTGACTTTTGACTATTGTATTTTGATGTGAGAATCATGAATTTATAGAGCTCTCTATCAAAGTACAGATGCTTCCTTTAAGTGTCTACAGGTCCTGAAAAAGGCTTAAAATTTCATAAATTACAATAGGCCACCTAAATTCAAAGCTTATAATGGTCTTTAATAGTATGTCTCAAATTTAGTTTGAGTCGTGTTAATTGACAGTTTCCTCAGTCTGCTGTTATTTCAGATATCAGTCCAATCACACAATCCTAAATTCTGATAGGGCTGCGGTGTTTTCATCTTCATATTCATTGTAGTTAGCTTTTTGCCTGATGAAGGTCTTCCATAATGTAATGCACCATAATGTCGCAAACAAATGTATCCTTGAAAGTTAGTGTCTGGGAGTCCTTTTGCAACATTTCATCCACTTATCCCCCTCCTGCACACCTGTCTCAGGTAGCATTAAATTTTCTTAAATTCTTAAATTGATAATTCTAGCAATTTATAAAATGCAGAGACATCCTGTGAGTGATCAATACAAACAGCTCTGCAAGGGTTGTCAACTGTGTGTCATTTGGATTTTAGGCAATATCCTGCAGATTGTGTCAGCACCAGGGCAGCAGATCCTCAGGCCTCAGGGCTCCATGGTAATGCAGACAGTACCACAAGCTGTGCCCGTCTCCAACTCCTCCTCAGCTACACCAGGCACACCTCAGCCTGCCACATCCACTGCCCAGCCAGGTGACTTATCCACCGTACAAACAATGCAGTTCGAATTTTTGAGCAACTACCACCTAGTCATTTGCTTTGCTGTCATTAGCCAGTGCCAGTGTATTGTTTTACAGTATGTGTCAAGATGTTGTACTATATGAAATGTCACCATCTCCACAGGGAATTTTATTCTGTCTGCCATACATTGTTTTTCAAATTCCCTCATGTTGAAATATACAGATCACTTCTACATCTCTCCTAATCTATTTTTTCCTTATTTCTTTGTTTAAGCATTTCTCTCCTAACTAACTGTTCAGGAGTGACGCGAATATTGTCAGGGCTCAGACCCTTGCATCCCTTACTTGTTGTTGGTTTTTGTAATTTTGGCATTCAGGGAATTGAAATTTATTGGCTTGTCAGTTACATGCCAGAAATGTAATTGCATGTAAATGGAATGAACTGGTTTTGTGTGTGTGTTGGATGATCACCAGTAACAGGTTTAGAGAGAATATCTGCTCAGTTGACAGCCTATTGATCAGACAACTGTTGCATTTCCTTAAAAAGATGTAACATTATAACTAGTTAACAGAGTAGCCTTTCTGTGTAGTAGATTTGTTACTAACATAGTTTTTTCTGTGTTCCTCTTTAAAGCCATGGGTATGTCTACAAATGCCACAGCAATGGCCTCAAAGCCCACTGCTGCAGCTCCTGCTGCCCCCCAGGTTAGTGCATTACCTTCAGAGTCGGTCAGGTTCATAATGGCCTATTTTGAATTCTGAGGTTGTGATTGAAGTCAAAACATAATTCAGGCTTTTTGACTTGCAAGGCATGGTCTTGTTTGTGGGTGCTGTCCTCATGCCCCTCCGTTATGTTCAGGAGTCTTCAGAGGAGAAGACCCAGCAGGTCAAGGAGCGCCTGAGCCGCCTGTTTGAAGCCAATGAGCGCCGCTGCAGCCGCTGGGTGCTGTATGGATCGGACCTGGTGCAGGCATGCACCGTGAGCTCAGAGCCCAGTCACACAGCTCTGACTGCTGGAGGCTGGAAGTGGGTGGGAAGGGAGAGCTGTCTTAGGGCCCAGAGGACCTGCATCGCCACCACCTCTACACTGCAGTCCACGCTGCTGTCTGTGGAGCAGCGCCTGGAGGCTGCCAACAGCCTTGTCAAGAGGTACTTTGGCTTATTGTTGAAACATCACTGGTATTAAGAGCATCTGTAAAATCAATAGTCCTGGTCCTCAATTCTAATTGGATCAGATGTGTTTAAAGCTGTATAATATTCAATAAACTCAAATAAGTAATTGCATGACAGTTTAATATTAATAAGATATTCAAAATCAGCACTCATGCCAGTGCTTGCGCATCACTTGCTAACCATGCAGTTTTGGTTGCTGCTCAAGGACAACATTGGGTAGCACAAAAAAAATTTATTGGTTATTTAATATTCATTAATATTAAGTTTATTGAATGGTATTTCTGCTGTTGCTTTATGAGAGCAATAAGCCACTTGATATTTAAGAGATTTTAAATCAGCCAAGTGGACTTTACTCTACTTTCTGTCATACGTGACAACATGTCTTTGCTGTTCTAAAATGACTGTTGGGGTTACAGGGTATATGAACAGTTGATGTGTTTACCTGTTACTTGTTAAACTGTCACAGTTCACTGAGAATCTGTCCTTTCATGTCCATCCTTCAGGCTGTCATGTGTGGTGCCTGCAGCTGTAGCCCTGCCTCCCCACCTGTATGCAGCCAATCCCCCAGTTCCCTACAGCCTCGGGAAGAAGTCGTTTAGCCGTAGGGTTCAGGAGGCCGCTGCCCCCCACACCACTGATATCCACCGGCTGGCATCTAGACGCCTCTTACACTTTCCTGACCTGCAGCTAATGCAGATGGATTCAGGTTTGCCTTGCATTGTTTTCTGTATGGCTCCAAATGCAATAAAAGAAATCAAATCTAACATGTGCTGCTGCCGTTACTTGTAGAATACAACTCATTATGTGACACTGTTGTGGGCAGTTGTGTATTTGGCAGTATGAGAGCTTCATGAAGCTGTATCAAAACTTCAGCAAGACAAGAGATGAAAACAGGTTTGTGGAGGACAACAAGTATATGATTTTTTACATTTTTCTTTTCAAAAGGTAAATTGGAGGCCCTGGCCATTCTGCTCCAGAAGCTGAGGTCAGAGAACCGCCGTGTGCTCATCTTTACTCAGATGATGAAGATGATGGACATCCTGGAGGCCTTCCTAGACCACAGGCAGCTCACCTATGTGCGGGTAGATGAAAGCCTCACTCCTGAGGAACGACAGGTAAAATTTGCACTTTGTCTACTATTTGGCTTTCACTGTCATTATTATCAGGCAGCATGGCATGCAGTGTGGATCCATCTGTAAAGTACATAGTGTATGTCCATTTTTGTATTTGACCATTAAAACATACTCAGATATTCTGAATTAGATTACATGTAAGAAATAAATTACAAGTCATATCAAATTTGGACAAATATTTTCACATGGTGACTTCAGCTTGGGGGTCCAGACTACATGCAGCCCTGCTGCTCTTTTCCTCCCTGTCTAACACCAGGAACTCTGTCATGGTGCAGAGTCCTGGCTCAACAAGGGGACAGACTACTTTGCTCTCTTCCCTCCCTGCTGGATGTTGTTCCCTCCAGGGCCTAAAGAGATGCAAACAATTGCTAATTCCACTACCTCTTTGAGCTCACAAGTTGTTTTTTCAGGCTTGTGTATTCCAGCTGCCTATTTTTGTTTTTTTCCTGCTGTAAAATCAACTGTCAGGTTGAATTGTGAGTGTTTCAGTCAGATATTTTTCCATCTTTCTGGTGCAGTGAGTTGAGTGAACCAGGCCAGACGTTTTTGTAAGGAGACGGATAAATGAATAATAAATAAATTGGTCAGAGCCGTACATAAACATCATATAAGTAAGATAAAATGAGATTGTGTCAGGAAAAGAATGTGAAATGTGCAGCAAGAAATTTGTCAAAGTTATTAAAAAAAATTAAATCTACTACATAACAGGAGGAAAGCAAGATATGAAAAACAACTTGTAAACTTACTCCTTGTCCTTTGTTGGAAATAACTCATGACCTGTCTGCTTCTGCAGGAAAACATGAAGAGGTTTAACAGGAACAGGCAGGTGTTCTGCAGCATCCTGACCAACCGCTGCTGCTCTGCGGTGGGCTCCGTGTTTGATGCTGACACTATCATATTCTACGATACCGACCTCAACCCAAGCATGGATGCCCGCACCCAGGAGTGGTGTGACAAAATTGGACGCTCCAAAGACATACACATATACAGGTGATAGAATCAGTGCAGGGATGATTGCATTAGTTTTTCTTCTGTTTTGTTTTTCTTGTTATATCCCATGGTAGACTTTGAGGGATTTACTGTTTGTCATCCAGGCTGGAGAGTGGGAACTCCATTGAAGAGAAACTGCTGAAGAACGGCACCAAGGACCTGATCAGAGAGGTGGCTGCTCAGGGCACTGATTACACCCTGGCTTTCCTCACACAGGTAAGATGAACTTGATATGATTGCCCTGTCATTGAAAAAATTGGGACATCTGCTCCCGTTACCTGCTGAAAGCTAAACATGTTCTTTGTTTTGCGTGTGGGGTTAGCCTGATGCTATGTGAGTAAATATATACTTTCAGTCTGTGTAGTTACCAATACTGCACCTGCACTGTTTAAATAAAGTAATGCTGACTGTGATACTGTGTGTTCTTCCAGCGCACAATCCAGGATCTGTTTGAGGTGGAGGCAGGCTCAGGGGAGAAAGTGGAGGAATTTGTGGTGCTGCACCAGGAGCCATCACCCTCTGAGGCCATCTCCCCCCGAGTAGCTAGACCCTACATTCAGGCACTCCACAGCATCAACCTGGACTCCCTGCCTAAGCAGCGGCAGCAGCTGGAGTTAGACGAGAAGGTTGAATGCAAGGAGGAAATAGATGAGGATTTGGAGAAGGAGAGGCAGGTTAAGGAAGAGCCTGCTCAGATAGAAGAGCTCAATGCAGTTATGGAACAGGTAACTGATCCATTCTTATTTACCAGATATAAACTGCAAAACAAAAATCAGAAGCAAATGAGATGCTGTTTTTGCTCACGTTGCCTTCATTTTCACGTTCCTTTTGCCCTCAAACAGCTCACACCGATTGAGCGGTATGCTCTGCATTATCTTGAGTACCTTCATGTCAGTGACGACGAGAGCATTCTCAAGGTAACTTAAACTGTAATTTCACAACAAAATGTGTTAAGTTCACAGTAAAAGGATACAGCAAGGAGAACGAGAATATAAACAAAATATGGTAAATAAGAGTTAACATCATCATCTGGTCATTCCACCGTACAGCATAGTTAGTAGAAATGATTGAATGATGGTATGCAAAAAGTATAGAATGCAGCATTAAGAGAGTGCAGCAGCTGTAACAGTTGTGGAAGAATTATAAGAATATTATATGAATATGTCAACAGTATGGAATAACGGGGAAAAATTGAAGTTGGGAAAAATACATAAAATAGATATAGAGTTTGGACTGGACAGTGTGTTACATTGGCATTGTGTAGTGTAGTGTAGCTTATGTCATTTGATTCATCAAACTGACTTGTTTTGTTTTTGTATTCCTAGGAGCGATTGGAGTGTGCAAAGAGAGGCTGGGAGCTGCAGCAGCTGCAGAAGTTGAAGACTGAGGAGGAGGAGAGACAAATCATTGAGGGAGATGAAGATCTTTTCACCTACACCAGAGAGGATGCCTACAACATGGTGGGCAGCCATTAACAACTCTGCCGATCAAACAAGACATAGATAGACATAGATTTGTTTTGCCTTAAACTGATCTCTGACATTTCCCCTTTCTCTGTCTGTCAACAGGAATACGTATTTGATGCAGAAGATGGCCACACTGAAATAATGCCGGTAAGACAAAAAATAAAACACAGGAATGAAACAGAGGTGTGACTTCCTATGAACTTTTAACTCCTATTTTTTTCTGTTGGAAGATCTTTGATGCCTGACCAGAATTTGGCATTTATATCTGTGTGCTGTCAAACCTTGTCACTATTTTATGCGTTCCCCATCGGTTTTTATTAGCAGTATCTAATTAATAAGTGAAAGCACAAGTTTAAATATCTTCACGCTTAGCTGTGAATTTTTATGAATTTTCCGCAATCATCTTTTTGACCACAAATGTACCATGGGCGATAAATTCAATATTTTTTCCCCTAATCTCATTCCTAATATAGTTATTTATGATGAGGGACATCATTCACCTCTGCCTTCTGTGGTCTGACTCATCATTTTCTTATGCAGCTTTGGACTCCACCCACACCACCGCAGGATGACAACGACATATACATTGACTCTGTGATGTGCCTGATGTATGACACCACACCCATGCCAGAGTCCAAACTGCCTCCTATCTACGTCCGTAAGGAGCACAAGAGACTCAAGATGGACCCCTCAGGTGTGGAGAGAACTAGCAGCAAGGCCGTCATTATCTCCTCTGTAGTATTAAAGCTTCTTTCTGTCATTGCTGTGTTGATACACCCTCAGCCCACTGGCTTTGATTACATAGGGATTTACTGTATGCAAGATATTTTTCACTCTGAAATGCAATTCAAGATGTTTGTAAGATGGTTGTGATGGTTGTAACACCTTAGTGCATATTATAAAGCTGTAGAATAATTGTTTGCATTTGTATTGTATTGTTTTACATTTGTTTGTGATAGGTATTTGAAAAGTCACATTTTGAAATGTCACAAATTTGCGTGAAATCTCCGTTCTTACTCCTTTTTGTGTCCAGCAGTAGCCAGGAAGAAGAAGAAGGGCCACGGGGAGACTGTCATTCCTCCACGCTCCCTCTTTGAAAAGGCCAGCATGCTTAAAGTTCGCCGCGAGGGCAAGGACCAGAAAAAGAACTTCTCCCTCAAGCAGCAGGCGCCATTTGCCAAGCCTCTGCCGTCTCTGGTTAAGCCAGCCATGGAGGCCGGCCAGGACAACCCAGAGTGGCTCATCAGCGAGGACTGGGCTCTGCTTCAGGTACCGGCTTTAGCAGCCTCTTCTGCTATTCTAGCAGTAATTACAAGAAATCAGCTGTGTTGTTGGAATTCAGTTGATTTGTTTGCTGGTTGTATGCTAGTTGATGAATTGAGTTACAGTTCCAACATATTCAGTGCCAGTATGTCATTGCTTTGTCTCTGTCAGGCTGTGAAGCAGCTGCTGGAGCTGCCTCTGAACCTGACAATTGTGTCTCCTGCGCACACCCCGAACTGGGATCTTGTGAGTGATGTGGTCAACTCCTGCAGCCGCATCTACCGATCACCCAAACAGTGTCGCAGCCGCTACGAGAATGTCATCATTCCCAGAGAAGAGGGCAAGGTAGTGAATGCAAAGTCACAAGGGTCATAGCTCTCAGCTAAACTGGTCTACTTTCCCTGAACTCTCACCTAACTATGTTATTTACCAATTACAGTTGGTGTATGAGGCTAACCCCAAGAAGAAAACCAAGAGTATATACAAGGTACTCTATACTCTGTTTTATCAACTGTGTCATTGCTGTTGAATTCCGTTACTGATGTGTGTGCGTGTGTGTGTGTGTGTGTGTGTGACAGTCAAAGAACAGCCGTCCCCTACGGACCTGTCAGATCTATACACAGGATGACAACGCCACTCACATTCAGCTATACAATAGCCGCTTTGAACTCATGAAGATCATTGCCAGTAAGAGGAGCCCACCCATCAAACCACTGTAAGTGCTGAGTACAGTGAAGTTACAAAGAATGTGTTTGTGTTGGATATTTTATAAGAAATCTGCACTGCTCAAAACTTGAGAGAGAAACTGTTGCAAAACAGTAGCTTCCTAGCTTCCAAATAATTAAGTTGCTTTCTAGCTTAATTACTTATTAATTGTAATTGGTAAAATGATGGCTCTTAAAACAAAAGAAAAGCATAGCCATCAAACATATAATGAACTTGACTGTGGCAAAATCTTAATTTAGAAATCATTTATATTGAAGGCGGTAAAAAACTGAATGTAGAATGGGCCTTTTTAAATTAGACTAATTAATTTGTACTTGGCTTTTCACAGGCTGGGCATGAACCCATTCCAAAAGAACCCCAAACACGCCTCCGTCCTTGCAGAAAGGTACATCTGATGCTAAAATTTGTATCCCCTTGACATTTAAAACTCAAACCTTAACATATAGAACAGAATTGTAAAAGTTGTTTGTTTTCTCCAGTGGGATCAGCTATGACAAGCCGCTGCCACCCATTCAGGTGGCATCTCAGCGAGCTGAGAGGATTGCCAAGGAGAAGAAGGTGAGTGTTTAATATGTGATGATAACTGTCAGCAAACTATGATTTGGGCTGCTACATGCAGCCAAAGACCAGGCCATGTTCGGTATGGGATACTACTCATACTATACAAACTAAGATATACTTAATTACATACAACACATAGCTCTATGAATTATATCATCACCCGCACTCTTTCACCCAAAGAACTAGTTTGTGAAACCACCTGGTGTACTCTTTGGTTGGAATGGAAACCTGCATATTCTGCATAGCACATGGTCACCTGTCTCTGTGCTAGGCTATTAGTGAAGCATTCAAGTGCAGTTGGCAGTAGTATGTACCAGTGTTTGTGCTGCCCTCTAACAGTTGGAACATGTTTGTGTCCTTGTTCTCAGGCCCTTGCAGAGCAGCAGAGAGCTCAGCTGGCCCAGCAGCAGCAGGCTGGAGCCCCACAGGCCCAGGCTGCACCCGGCCAGGCCCAGGCTCCCGCGGCTGGCCAGGCTCAGGCACCAGGGGTTCCACAGGCTGCTGCGGTGGCTGGAGCTGCTGCTGTGCCGAATGCAGCCGTTCTGGTGAGAATCAAAACACCCTCTCCACCAGTATGCTTCCGTAATGATTACCCAAAATACAGAAAGGATTCATTTGATTAACATGACTCTTCCTCTGTTTTTTTTTTTTTTTTTTCAGGCAGGAGCCATAAAAAATGCCACTGTAGGCACAACCATCCAGGCTGGTATGTTTGCACAGCACACATATGATGGACATTACAGAGCTCTGTTGGTGTTCCAGTGGCTAATTTCTTTCTCTTTGGTTCCCTCCAGCTACTGTTGGGGGCAACGTGATTGTGAACACAGTGGCTGGAGTTCCTCCAAGCCCCTTCCAGGCCAACAAACGCCTGGCATCTCCGGTCATACCAGGCACCCTGTCTGTGAGTCATATTGATTTATCACTGCTACTCTGGTTTTAACTCAGCCTCCTACTGACAGAGGAATTCACGATGCAGATAGCCTCTGGATTGGAATGAAGTATAATATACAACCAGTGCATCCTTAAAAACTGAATGAGTGTTACAAGAGCTGGAACTTGAGTTCATTTTGGTGTTGTTTTTGTTGGTCCAGCCTGCTGGTGCAGCAGGTGCCCAGGTGGTTCACGCTCAGCAGAGGGCCGTACCTGCTGCAGCCGCCCCCACTGAGGTTGTCGCTATAGCCACAGGCCAGGGTGTCCGAGCTGTTACCCCAGTGACAGCATCTGCAGTGGTTTCTACCACTCTGAGCCCTCAGGCACAGGCCACTGGTCGCTCACTGGTCACTCAGGTCACACCAGGTACTGGACCCAAAGCAGGATTTTATCTGAAAACAGACACATTTTCAGTATTTGTTTCTGCTTTAAAGATCTGAGCAATTCTCTGTCCCTCCAGCCACAGGCATGCAGCTGCCTCAGAGCAAGCCTTTCACCCAGGCCCACCTCCAGATGCTTCGCCAGCAGCAGCTCCAGCAGCAGCAGCAGCAACAGCAGCAGCAGCAACAAGCTGCCTCACCACAGATCAAAGCTGTGGGCAAATCCCAGGTACACCATCTACATTTTCCACACAGCAGCTGTACAAAATGCCAGGCAGTGTTTCTGTTTGGACAAAATGTGAATTGATATTCTGTTAGCAATTTTGTGAGTGTTGTTTATTTAAAAACAACAACAACAACAACAACAACTTTAAAGTAGGGCAGGGAAATATTGACAAAATCAAACATGGCACTATCTTTGACCAAATACCTTGATATGGATATTGTAGGATGTTCTTTTGTAAGATATTTACATGCAAGAGATTGACAGCAGCTTTTGCAGGAGTCCACCTGACAGCACAGCCAATAAATATGGTTAATAGGAGTGCCTCAGGATTTGTTTGACTCTGTCTTAGGAATAGTGTATTAGCTTCTCAGTGTATTAGATTCTCAGCTTAGGTCTTCAACCAGGAATTGGCCTACTGTGGGGTCAACCTAACGTGTCACTAACTGATATTGGTATGTTTACAGGACCTGTTAAAAATGCAGAAGCAGAAGCTGCAGCTGGCCCAGCAGCAGCAGCAGCAACAGCAGCAGGTGGCAGCAGCAGTGGCAGCAGCAGCAGCTCAGGGCCAGCAGGCCGCAGGGGCCCAGCAGGCTGCCCAGGTGCAGTCTGCTCAGGCAGCCCAGGCCAACCCCCAGCTGGCAGCAGTGGCGGCTCCCAGACCTGGGGCCGTGCTGACTGGCACCACTGTGACCAACCTTCAAGTGGCCAGACTGGTAAGACACTTGCAGGGAAGGATAGTTTGATTCTCATCAGTGCAACAGTTTTTATCCAAAACCTGCATATTATTTGCACTGAAGTACATGAGTACTTGAATATGGGAATTCACATACTGAGAAATATTCACACAATCATGCTCTAATTTTGAAATCACAAATCATTTGCATTTGAATTAATGTAACAGCAGCTGCATTCATATACTGATATGGCATATTTATAAATCTTCTCTGTGAAATTAAATTTAGTACACTTATGAACAAATATATTTTTTCACTTTAAAGGTTCATAATTTTGCTCATAGAGGTATATGTGAGTTTATGTGAGTGTAATACATCCACCAATTTTGGTGGACAAATCTCCTTCCATGTCATGAGTTTGAGAGCTTAAACCTTAGTGTACTACTCAAGAATGAGTGGATGTATTACACTGGCATAGACCAACAAATACTACTTTATATGTAAAATTAGGAATCATCAGATTATGTTCAATGGTGCAGTTTTAAAACCATCTCATTGTTTAATTAATTAGAATGTGTATTGTTAGGTCTTTTTGAGGGTTGTGATTATGATTTTCATCATCATTACTATTAACAATTATTAGTATATCTTGATTATAATGCTTCTTGCTTAAATATTATTTTCAGTTCTCTCTCGTCACTACAAAAAACTTGTTTTTACTCCAATTTAATATTTTTTTATCCAAAGAGAGCAGCATGAAGATTGAGCTCTATGCATGACAAATAGAAAACATTTTATGGGGTAACAGTGTGAAACAAATAAAAACAATAAAATAAAAAGTATATCAAAATAAAACACCCCAGTAAAGTGCCCCGTGTGCTGATAAAGTAAAACAGTTCTAGTTAATATACATACTGTAAATACATCTCTGGTGAAGCATGGTGACGCACTCTGCTCTTTGGCCATGCTGTCAGATGTCATTACACTGAATGAGGACTGATCTGCAGAACAGTTTTGTTTTACTGCCTTCTTGGCCGGGACACTCCTGAGATTTTTAATCTCAGTGAGGTCTCTCTGGTTAAATAAAGGTTATATTAAAAAATATGGCCTTTGTAGAATGCAGCTGCCAAAAATAAAGTATAGGCTATTACCACTCCCTGGATGGCCATGAGAAATGTGATTTCTGAGGCTAGTGGTGTTGCCGAGGCATTTAATTTTGGCATAGCACCTTATACAACTGCATGAGTTCTGTCAGCTCTATTCTGCCTTTCACTTCCTACAGTCCAGACTTTGCCCACATATCTGCTTTTAGCACAGGAGATGCTGGGCAAATTGTTATTTTCTTGGTCCACCAAAACAGATTCTCAAACATTTACATGTCAGTCATGTTGGGTCATCCTGCTTACGTGGCTTGCAGGCACCTTTTTCCAACCATCTTGCCAGTGCCGACATAAAATGAAAAAAACAACAACAACAACAACATTGCAATCCATAAATGCTTTTGTAATGTGTGTGGTGGTGCACTACACTTCACTAAAACTGCTTGTGTTTCCTTTCTTAGACTCGCGTACCCACGCAGGGTCAGATCCAGGCCCAGGCAGCACAGACAGCCCAAGTAACTCTCACCAAGCCTCCAGTGGTCTCTGTGCCAGCTGTGGTGTCATCTGCTGGCGTCACCACCCTGCCAGTCACTGTGGCAGGCCTCAGTGTAGCGATCGGCCAGGCACAGAAAACTGGTGGGGAAAAAGTCTTTTTAATGAAAATACACATTTTTCTATTGCAATTGGGCTGAAATGGCTCACCTTTGATGTTCCTGCGCTCTTCAAGAAACAAATTTAGGTTATTAAAATTGTGTGAGACATTTCAAGTTATATCTACATTATCCATTTTTTTCACTGTTCTGTTGATTGGTTATTGCAGGAGTGTCTTGTAGGGATACATAATATTGGCACATCATCAATAGTTTTTACTGCCTAAATTGGTGCTTTATTTTAGTTTTTGCAGCAATTGTTTGATGTCATATGCTGCAGTTTGAGTGCTAAGCAACAAATAAACAGCAGTCTTGCCAACAGTTAACATGGAAGGTTGGGAAAATACAATCTTAACTGTTGATGGTGATGTCTAGACCTGACTGTACCGATTTAGATGGTGTCTTTGAAATGTTCCACTATTACATTAATCTAAACAAAAAGCTGCTGCAGGAAATATAAAACACATCACTTCCTGCATGCCAAATATTTTTTCAAGAAAGACCTACCAGAAATGTGGTGTTGGAACAGCAAATGTAAAAGCTTTCAATTTGCTGAAGCATCAGTGTGTGATATCGACTTATTTACTGTAGCCACTGAGATGTTTTATTTATCTATCTTTTTATTCGTTTTCCAACTTATGTGGACTTTGTAGATAAAATGACTACTGCCTTCATCACCATCACACTCCCAGTTGGTCCCAAAGTTCTCATATGTGTTGTCATTCTTCCTGTCTGTCAGGTGGGCCGGTGCTGACGCCGCCCTTCCCCCAGATGCAGGTTCAGCAGGTCCAGCAGTTCCTCCAGATGAAAAAGCAACAGCAGCAGGCAGCTGTCCAGGCAGCAGCCGCAGCCCAGCAGAAAGCAGGGCAGCCACAGCAAGGACAGGCCACGGTCCAGCAGAAGGTAACCACAGCACACTGACAGCCAGCACCACTGGGTTTGCATGTTAACAAGATTGTTGCTAGTGAATCCCTATTTATATCTTAATATAATAAATGTAAATGTGCAGGTGTGTGTGTGTGTGTGTGTGTGTGTGTGTGTGTGTGTGTGTGTGTGTGTGTATATTATATTACATATTATTATATAAGTGTTCTGCCACTGTGGCATATGGTATGGTCCTGTAGTGGACTTGCTCGTGTCATTGGGAAGTCACAGTGATAATAAATATTGGGTTGACGTGTGATTCCACATGTCATGGCTGTGTCCTTTCCAAGGCGGGCCAGGTTTAGTTGTGGCTAGGGCTGAACGATTTATCGTTTTCTGATCGAAATTGCGATTTCAGACAATTGCTGCGGTTTTTGGCAGTGCTCCTGACTGACTCAAGATCTGCTGTGTCAACAATTTTACACATAAATGCTGTCTCCCTACCATCCTGCCGTCATGCCCTACCAAGCTCACCAATCAGAAGCGGCATGCTACGCGTGGACAGGTCACGCTAACCAATCAGAAGCAGCCATTGTCCAGGCCACAGCAATCACACTCAGTAACAACAAGCTGATGTCCGTAAATAATGTGTTTTGAAATGGCTTCAGCTGAACCAGAAGCGGAGTTAGAGCATTTAATCCCCTCAAAAAGCAGCACGTCGGTGATATGGGAGTATTTCGGGTTTGAGACTTCAGACGTGCACCAGAAACAGGTACTGTGCAAAGCCTGTCGAGTAAAAGTTGCAACATCCAGCGGCAACACAACCAACTTAGACCGGCACTTGAAAAATCACCACAGGCATTTACAAGACGAGTGCATGACCAAAAAGTCCGGTGAAAAGTCGAGTGAAAGTGATGCTCAAGCCCGCTGTAGCAAACAGACTACAGTTACAGCGTCGTTTGCTGGTGTATCTCCGTATGAAAAGAGCAGCCGCAGACACCGAGAGATAACGACTGCCATAACACACTACATTGCCAAAGACATGGTGTCTGTTAACACGGTCACCAGAGACGGATTTCAAAATCTTTTGTTTTTCTTATTACTTATTTTTGTATTTTATTTAACTTTCTTTTTTTTTTTTTACTTAACACAATTAAGGATTTTTTTCACTACTTTTTTAAATTGAGACAATCAAAGATGACTCTTAGTTCCTCAGTTGTAATAACTGCCGTTGGTCAAGGACTTTAAAGAATGTACATGCATGTTTCTTGGCAATAAACACATGTTGGAAGCAATTCTTACCTTTTAGTGTTCATCCTTGCATTAGAGTAAATAGCATTTAATGTTCGGATGGTATGATGTAATTTTCTGTCATGTTTTAAATCTGTTACTGTAAATGGTGAATATTGCGCTGAAGCTTGATTTGAAGAAATATCGTGAATAAAATCGAAATCGCAATATCTGCCAGAAAAATCGCAGTTAGATCTTTTCCTAAAATCGTTCATTCCTAGTTGTGGCCCAATCTATTTGCTGCATATCAACCCCTCTCTCCCCCGTGCCTTTCCTGTCCTTCTCTACTGTCACTATCGAAATAAAGTGACATGCAAAAAAAAAATCTTCAAACAAAGAAACAAAAAAACACTAGTACTGGTAATGTTGCTGTTGGTACCAAAGCATCGATTCTTGTGACATCCCCACTGATGTATCCCTTAGATTGGCACCCAGCAGGTGACAGTGCAGGCGGCCCAGCCAGCCCAGCAGCAGCAGCAGAAAGTAACCTATGCTGCCACCACCCAGCTTCAACCAGGAATCAAGACCCAGTTCTTCACTACCCCCATCGCCCAGGCTCAGAAACCCACTGGAGCGCAGCAGATCCAGGTACATCCCAGTCACTGGCAGTCACTATCTCAGAATAAATATTTGGAAGTAGTGGATTTGCGTGCTTATCTGTGATTCTGGTTTACTTCTCTTATCAGGTGGCTAAGCTCCCGCAGATAGTGCAGCAGCAGCCCACTGTGGCCAACATTCAGCAAATTGTGTCTTCTCCCCAGCAGGTAAGGGTCCCAGCCTGAGCATAAATCCTGAGGCCAGTATCTGGTTTGCTGGTCACTTTGAAAACATGTTTAAATCTTGTAGCTGCTTATGAGCTGATGTACAACACCCCCATCCTCCAGCTGGGCTCTCTCTAGTCTGTGATCAAGATTAAATGCAACCAGGCTCTACCTGCGCCTGGTGGATGCCTCAGTGGATGCTTAACCATGCAAAATAAAGAAATGTTTTTATGATGTTTTCTATTCTGTTATTTTTACTGTCTTGACTATGGTGCTTCCTTGATTTTTTTTTTTTTTAGTATGCTGTTTTCTTATGATTATTGAAGCACATCATGAATTCATGGCACTCAAAAATGCCGCACAAATGAATCTTCTTGTAATTATTTCTCTTGTATCAAACATGAGCAGATTGCAGATACAATGGAGTGAGATCCTGGTAAACATGTGTGTGTTTATATCTGTAATTTTTTCCCCCTCCCTCCCAGATTCAGGCCCAGCCTCAGACAGTGGCGTTGACCCCGGCAGCCACGTCGGCCCCTGCTCAGGTCCAGATGATCCCCGCTGGGACGGCGACAGCCCAAGTGGTCCAGCAGAAGATCATCCAGCAGCAGGTGGTGACGGCAGCAGCCACTTCACCCCAGATCCAGACCCCTCCTCCCCACAGCCCTGCCCAGCAGCCAGCGGCGCCTCCCGCCGCCGAGTCCCCGGTGCAGCAACCCGCTCAGCCTCAGCAGTCCACCAAGAGTCAGGCGCGCCAGGGCGGCATGAGGGCCAAAGCCCCCGCCAAGCCCAGCGGTGGGACCAGCTAGAGGGGGCTTAAGCGAAACTGGCTAACTGGCATTAGTACACTCAAAGGAAGTCTACACCATTTGATCCAGTGCAGATGTAGCTGTACTGGATCAGCATCGTCACTTCAGAACTCATTTGAGGAAATGTGGAATGTTCTTTGAAGATTATCACAATCTTACTCAAATTCATCTCCACCCTTATTTCAGATCTACTGCCCAACACATCATCATCATCAGATCAGAGAGCGATATCTGTCATGCCTTCAAATCGATGATTATAATGTTATCACTCCATAGATATCCTGTTGCCAGGGCCTATGGGTAATTCTGCCTTGGGGAATGAACAGTCCATTAGAATAAGTGTATTCATCCATAGTCCCTTTTATGATGTCTGTAATTCCCTTGTTGTTTATAGATATTGAATGGAAAATAATGCACGTTCCTTTAGTCATTCATTTATGTTTTTTTATTGTAACAAATACACTGTAAACATGTACTTTAGTATTTTGTGTTTTCTCATAAATGTCTTTTTTTTATTGATGTCAAAGAAAAACACCTGTAAATAACAATGGAAAACATTTGTACTTGTAAAGTAGTTGTGTTTTCATTGGATTTTTTCAGCCTAATTGTAATAAAGTGTTTTGTTTTTATACACAAATTCACCTTTCCCTTTCATCTTTCATTAAATCCCTCGTGAGTAATTTGTAGTCTGGTGAATACTTCAAATCTATTATGTAGAACCACGAGGAAGTGCGCCGTTGTAATGTTTCAATGAGTGATGCAGTATTTTTAGCATTTCCTTTTCTTGGTCAGACAATAACTAACAAAGGAGGCAGGCAGTATTCTGGACCATTATGTCTCAACTGAACTGCAGGAAGTAAACAGCCGACAAACTGAAAGCAGAAATGGCCTTTACACTGGCTGCAGTGAGACTTCATCTTCAATAACAGTGTTTTGGCTCTGTGTGCAATCGATTTTTGTGCTCTAAACGTCTTGCCTCAAGGTAGTCTGAGGACGCCATCAGAGACTAGAAAGCCCCTCTCAGCACGGTCTGCTTGGCCCGGCCGCCTGCTGACACCGGCAGATATGTCAGGGCAGAGTTAAGTGCATTCAGAGTCAGACACAAGGACGGAGCAGCTGAAGATTACCCCAGCAGGCCTTCAGCCACTCAGCATGTTAAAAGCAATGTCCTCCTGACCTTGACCATTGCTGTCTCGCCACCTAAACCAAGAACTGTAAGTGTGAAGTAAAAATTCACTGATTTTTTTTTTTTTCCAAGGGATTTGACTGGTTAGCTAAGATGCTGATGCAGGCTTTTACTTGTTCCACAGGGGGGCACTGTGGTATCAGCGGCATCTTGACCTCTCTCTGAAGAAGACACTGGTCCTCGGGATTTTCCAGCTCGCTGAAATTTCCCATCCGCTCCTCCATGCACACCATGCATCTCTCCTCTCCTTTGGCAGTCAGTGGCCAGTCCACATTCACCACTAAATGAGTGAGACAAGGGAGGTGAGGTGGAAGAGAGGACAGAAAGACGAACAGATGGGCAGTGCTGGTTCCTTTGGAGCTGCACTCGCCTGGCCATCCCTGTATCCCTGCACTACCTCTCTTAATTATTCTTTTACCAACGCCTAGCCATTGGAAAGAGTGTTGAAAGCTTAGGTGCTGACACTGAGTCAGAGAAAGAGCAGAGTTATGGAGCCGGTGTGGATAGGTTCAATGGAGGATTTTTATTATGTGACATAAAGGTCAGAAACGGCACACACAAGAAGCCTCTAATAGCCATAATGGCCCTGTGCATTTATTAAAGCCAGGAGGAGGAACAGCTGGCAGATTTCAGAACACAGACGCTGTCATGGCGGGGTGAAGGATGGTAGATGAATCACAGCACTTTACCTAATTCATTATTATCATTAGCTCCACACTTCTCCCTCTGTGGATGTGCGTTCGATAGAGCTGCCGAGAGAAAGGAGATGTAAGCACTTCTGTGGTCGTTTCCACCTATTACACCATCTGCCTTTTATTTGAATGTTACATTGCAACCAAACGGGTGGTGTGGGGTTAAAATGCACTTTTCACACACAACTGTAAAAATGCAAAAGTGCAAAGTGTTTCATCTTTGCTCATAAATCTGAGTTACAGCACGAGCCCTGTGATCCAGGAACTGTTGAGAATGAGAGGTTTATAGCTCGAAGTTCAGCAAGCAGAAAGCCCCCATGGCAGTACTTTGGAGTGCAGACTTGTGTGTTTTGATAT
>OMLB01005244.1:3791-14195 GCA_900302555.1 Myripristis jacobus
TTCGTTTGCCCGTGCACACGTTCCCCGTTTGCCAGAATGTTTTCCTTGATTGAAGCCACTGTGGTGTTTCATGTAATTGCACGCAGGGGTAGTGGTGTAAAAACCTACCTTCACTTTCCCCACATACTTTATTTTTCAACACACATGTGTAATATAAAGTTGTCATAATCTGCAAAGTGCAATTTAATGTATTTCTTTATTTATTTTTTACATTAAAATGATGAGTGATATTGATTGCATCGGTGGTTGTTTTCCTTGTGGTAACCACTGATTGGAGGATATTATCATCATTTCCCACTACTGATTACTCAAAGTGGATATGCATCTATATGTGTGTGTGTATATATATATATATATATATATATATATATACATATATGTGTGTGTGTGTGTGTGTGTGGGAAAGTATATTGGAATTCAATATATTATAATATGTTGCTGGCTCACATTGCCTCTGGTACCATGAGGTATTTATTTAAATTATTTATTTAAACGGATTATACAACAGATTTTTACGCAGCTCTGTGTATTGTTTACCTGGAGGGCCACGTAGCCGCCTGTAGAGGAGAAAAAGACAGACCAGCTGCGTAAAAATAGAGATCAGCTTCCGTGATCTGTCTAGCAGCTTCAGTGGATTATAATGGATGTGTTCTCCTGCAGCAGACATGTCACAATTCCCTTGGTTCTCCTTTTAACAAATAAAACATCGCAGATTTTAATTTGCATTAATGTTATCCTTCGAGGTACAGTATTCGAGTATTCAAAGGGCTATGACAAGGATGGATTTCCATTGGAGAAAGAAACAATCCACATTGAAACTGACCGTAATAATGTGATTTGATGCACATCCTGCTACATATACAGGAAACACTGTGAACATTACCTGCAGAAATCCAGGCTTTGGTGATTAAAGCTCGTTGAGACATTCCAGATTTAGTGGCAGGAAAGCCAGCCTGTCCACGGCACCTGGTTTCAGTGCAGACCTGTGGCAGGTGACAGTGTGCTGCCGTGCTGAAAGCGCTCCTGGATGGGACACTGGTGGCAGGAATACCCGGATACCTCTTGGCTAGCTTGGCTACACAAGGGAAATTTGCTTGGTGGCATTTCCAGCACTCCAAAGGGCCCGTGTCGCTGTTGACCTCCACGGTCTGCAGGTAGCTTCTCAACTCCACTTTAATAGTCTCTGAGTGAGCTGCTCTGCTCTCAGCTGTGCTGCTGCTGCCCTGCTTTTTGGAAAAAAGCTGCCTAAAGGTTTTTTTTGTTTGTTTGTTTGTTTGTTTTTTTTACCTCAGTTTCAGCTGCTGCTAACACATACCTTGAGTCCAGCGTTTTAATCATTGCTCTGAACCCATCTCTCTTGACATCTCTCTTTCCTGTTCTTGACTGTACTGTAGCAATGGAGCCGCTCCCAGGTGTTCACACGATGTTATGTTACCTGGCGAGATAGCCAGCCGTACCCAGCATGCCGTTTGGCAGTGTAATTCTGTAAATGTGTAATTGTTAGTGTTACAAATTGTGTATGTGTCACAAAATGTTGTGTGCCAGGGTGTTTTGTCCTGTTAATGAGAGTTACTTGTGGGTTTTTATCGTTGTGTTATGAAGTTATAAGCATTAGTAAGAAGAGTATGCATGGTAGGGGACCCTCTCAATATACTCTGCACTGCTTGACCTGACCACAGCACTCTTCACAGTGAGCGATATTATATATTTTGCTGCCTATTGAAGAGTTACATCAGTTGTTGCAGCTATTCAAAAATATGGTGGTATATGAGAAATTCATACTGTACAGGAAATTAAAACTGGTATAGTGGATGAACCAGGATCTAGTATTATGAAAAATCTCCTGTGGAAATATGAACGCACCATTGTTGTAAAAATATCCAAAAGACATACTTGAGTTAATGTAATGATATCTTGCAAAAATATTACTTTGGTAAAAGTGAAAGTCACACATAACAATATTACTTGAGTAAAAGTCTTAAGGTATCTGATATTAAATGTGCTTACGTATCAAAAGGCATTTTCTGTGTCTATCAGTATACATTTATGCATATATCAAATATCATACTCTTCCAAAATAAAAAAAGCATAAAATGTGTGTGTGATAACAAAATGTTATCACAATGTTCTGCATCCATAAACTGTTCATTGTGCATCTTGTAACAAATAAACATATCAAATGTCATCATCAAAAAGCTATTTATTTATTTTTTTAATTTAATATATCTTGAGCAAACACATATGCAATATATTTCTTCAAACTGGACAGCAAGTTTCTAATTTCTAATCTCTATTTTGTGGCACACGTAAGAGACGTTTAATCTGGCTCGATGAATCGTTAACGTCAACACAAGCAAACATTGGTTTTAGATGTGGCCACGGGTGCTCGTCTTCCTCACCATCTGGAGCAGGTGGGGCTGGGGCAGTGTCGCTGCTGGAAGGCCTGGCTGCTACCGCCATCTCACTAGCCCATATTAATCGCTATTGACAGCTACTTAGCAGCACTGTTGTGTAAGAGCAGAGGCGCTGGCAGGACCCTTCAGTCGCCCAAACAACTGCCAGATTACCGAGCTGCCTCTTTACCAAATGTGTCAATGCACCTCTCATTTACAAGATTTGACTTTATAGTGAGTAATGAAAGTGCTCAGGGAAACTGTATAGGAGCAAAAATACACATTCTATACACATTGTAGTTTTTGTACAAAAGTACAAAAACAAATTTAAAAACACTTAAGTTACTTTGCAGCTCTGGAAAGCCCAAAATTCATACCTACAGTATCATATATACAATATCAATACTGAGGTATTTGGTCAGAGATGTTGTGATATTTGATTTTGTCTGTATCACGGTTGCCTGTTGAATTGAATCATGAGCCCCCAGTTATACATGGAATCACATCACAAGATATGCATATTGTCCCATCTCTGTATATCAGTCAAAGTGACAGTTGCCACATACATTCATTTATCAGGACAAAAAATAACTGACTCTTATGACTGTGACTGTGAGTGTCATGGCCATTCTGTTGCAATAAATTATAACAGTAGTAATAACATGTGACCATGAGGAGTTCATGGTTTGCCCTTCTATGAATCAAGGCTAAGTCCTAAAGGTTGAAGTCAGCCTAACAGCAACTGCATTCTGCACATATAAAAGTGGGTAAAATGAGGTCAGGTGGGTTTTCCCTTCCACTACATCCCTATATTTACAACACTGATGTCCAGGGACAACTAAATCAAATGTGGGTCCAGCTCCAACATTGCATTGCTTCTGCAACGTGTTCTTAGGAGATTTCAATGATTCGCAGATTCACAGCAAAAACAATGGTTGATGGGAAATAATTGCTACCGAGTATTTTTCGAAAATGGTCTGGGAGCGAATTAGATGTCGGACAGGCAGAGGATTGTTGTGCAGCCTTCTCCATCCAGCCGGCCACCAGCCCCCTTCTTTCTTCCACCCTTTCTGTGCAACCCTGACCCTCCCCCCTCCTCCAGCCTCCATCACTTTCTCCCCAGTCTTGGACTCGTAGCGCGACTTCCACAGCAATAAGGTAAACGCATGGTGACTGATGGGAGAAAGCGCAGGGCTAAGTATAGCCCTGGCCCTTTGTACTCGTACCTTTCCAGGTCACAGAGGCCCGCGGGATTACAAAAGCAATTGTGCACCTATAGCCCTACATCAAGTGATACGGCCACGTCTGCTCCTTCAGGCCATTAGCCTCCTGTGTGCGTTGGTGGCCTTCCACTCTCAGTGTGATAACCGCTGAGCACACATTCCACACCTTAACACACACACACACACACACACTCTCATTGCCTCAACCTCCGAACACAGCAACCTACTTTAGGAGTCACGTTTTACTTGCTCTGTCCATAACATCCTGGTCAAGTGGTGATTTCACGTTTGGTCAAAGTGTACTAGATATTATTAGATTCTGGTGTGGGTAGCAAGTGGACAGATACTGAGTATGATTAATGATTCATAATTAAGTCCTTACAAAAAACCCACTCGCGGAAAACACATGGGATCAAAGCACATATGTTTTTTTGACACATCTTTCTTTATATATATGAATAATAGAGCCTTTTCACAGCAGGCATTTTGGCATGAAATAACAGATACACACAGGTGTTTCAAATGACATTAATATGTAGACTTCAATAGAACAGAACTGTAACTAATATCATAAGCATCATCTGTATTTACCTGCTATTTCACATCAGAATGGCTCCTGTGAAAAAGTTATATTGTATCATGCTGTATTCCGATGTCAATACTGAGAGCTTTTAATCTAAATTTGAATATGCTAAGTATTTCTTTCCCATGTTTTTCACACTTTCACCAGTTGTTACATAAGACATTTCTCTGTTTCCCATGCAGAGACACAGTTCACAGGTGAAACTGTCAATCTGACTTGGGCAGATTTCACATTTTCAGAAGTGATAACCAACAAAAAGCACATTTGTTTTGAATTCAAATTTAATTTTTTGCATGGCTTTTTGCAAGGGTATTTTGAAGCGTTTAAATCAGACCTTTTTAGTCTCGCAGACATCCGTAAATACTTACGATACATCAAAATGCAAGCAGATTATGAGCTTGTCTGATTCATAGATAAAGTTTTCTTAGAAATATTCTCATCAGGTAAACACCAGAAATTGGCCTTCAATCTAAAATCAGGACATTATGCATACAACTTACCAATAAATATATTCTCTGCAATGTGTATTTTTTACACATTGTGTTATTATTAAATATCAGGCTCTGCATATAATAATAATATTGTATTTACAATGTTTTTAGAATGCCCTTCCTTGAAAAGAATGTTTTTCCTTTAAAGACTCTATACAATTTGTATCTTATAACTTATATTATTTTGACAGTAAATATCACACTGCACTTCAAGTGTTGTCCTTACAAGTGTTTGCTCATATTGGTACAGTTGTAATTCTTTATTATGATCACTAAGTGCAGGTCATACTGTCAGTTATCCACCTGCTTTATTTATTACATCACTGATTTCAGGTCAGTGTGTCTTCGTTCTTGTTACAAGGAAAGCCCTAGAAGCTGAAGTCACAATTACTCTTCCTTCATGCCAGAGGAGACAGAGCAGCTATCCCCATGCTCAACACTCTTACCTGTAGACTGACAATGATTTAGGACCAGTAAAGGGCCTTTTTCTTTATTTTTCTTTCATCACTTTTCTCTCTCTCTGGCTTTTATTCTCTCTCTTCATTCCTCTCATCTCCCACTCATACCAGCAGTGGTGCCTGCTCGCAGCAGGGTGTCCATTTTGTAAGTGCTGCAAGAGTTTCCAGAGTGGCAGTTCTGCTAGCAGAGCCATAGAGGAAGAAGGAGGAAGAGGGAGAGAAAAGTCAAAGAGAGAGGCGATGATGAAAGAAACGACAGCGAGATCCTGTTGCCAGGAGTAAGAGAGAGGGAGGACAAGAGAGTCCAGTGTGGAGAGAGGAGAGGCAGGCAAAGAATGATTCATCAAATCAGAGAGGAGAGGAGAAAGGGAAGAATGGGGAAGGAAGAGAGAGAGGCAGAGGGAGAGAGAGTGAAAGAGATACGGCTGTCATGAAGCTGGTTGATCAAAGGCATTCATGTCCCCTTCAAAAGACGAGCTGTATGCACAATTCAAGTCCTCAGAAATCTAATTTTGCTGCAGAGATCAACAGTGTCACATTCAAGTCATGATTTACTGTGTGCCAATGATTGCCTTCAATTTCCTTTGATATATATTTGAGGAATACAAATCCCAACATGTTTGATCAAATCCCTATCTCAAACTTTAAGGGAATTGCGATGGGGGAGGGAAGAAAAAACAGGCATGAAACTTATATCCCTTATTTGTTATTCATGCATAGGCTCCAGCTCCTCTTGCCTCATTCATATCATACTTCAAATGATTTGGCAATCAGGCCTCGGGGGTTGTTCTGCAGAGGAGGGGGAGAGGAGACAGGAGAAATATTGCTTGGTGTTTCAGCTGTTCAGTAATTATTTCCCAGGCAGCAGCGAAGATGCCCAGAGACTGATGAAAGACCAGCAGACCTCGGGGTCCTCTGAGAACGACAGGGCTCCTTGAGAAGTGCTCCATTAACTGAGGCATCATGGGAAATCTTCCTTTTAGAGCTGGACACTAGCTCACTGTGAATCCTCTCATTGAGCACCATCGGTCCATCTGGGCTTTCTCACAGATGGATCTCTACCTGCGCAACACTCTTAAGACCACAATGTTGTATTGCTTAAAATGGATGTGTTAGAATTTGTCCAGATGCAGAGTGATTTTTTTTTTATTACATTGCATGAATTTTTGAGTTATCTTAATCTAGGGATGTATGCCAAACTCACCCAAGATGTTTATGGTAATAATCATCATCTTTATTTATGTAGCAGTTTCCAAAGCACAGTGACAAGGCACTTCACAAAGGAGTAACAAAAATATAAATATAAATAAGGTGAAATGAAAAATATAAAAGCAAGTAAACGACAAAACGTGGAATTTTTAGTAAGTCATTGTGCCAAAGTAGATTTTCAAAAGTGTTTTTAAGAGATTTAGCAGCAGATTTAGCAGCTTCAGCTCCTCGGGAAGGCTGACTCTAGGACCCTGGATGGCAATGAACTAATCTACAGTGTGCATACATATGTCAGTAACACTAATAATAATATTTAAGCCATGCCTTGGTCAAATCCATTCTGACATTGAAAGTGATCAGTCAAATTTTTCATATCCACTGTGAAATCAACAGGTGGCCAGAGCTTTTGACTTAAGGAGGAATACATAAAGTTGCATGTTTCGTTGCCTGGATTCATTCATTCATTTAATGCAGAGGGCTTTCATTAGGTTTGCATATCATAGGTGGTTACCAAATTGCTGTGTCTCAATGTTTGTTGTTTGTTTGCCAGGTCCCTCCATGGCTACAGTATATTTCCCCATCATTTCTAGACATTTTCTGCACTAACACAAGCTTTTATAATCTCAAAAGCTTTGTTGTGACGTCAGCCTTCTTCATAGCAATTAAAGAGCTGAATGGAGGGAGAGGAGTATAGCAAGACTGGTGTGATCTGTAGAGATTATTTGATTAAGTGCATGCTCAACTAATGGAGTTCATAATTTGAAAGCAAATGGTGCGTCTCGGATGACTCATGAAGGCATCTAATTTGGTCATTTATCCATTTATTTGTCTGAGCATTCATTTGGCCGGTTGAGCGTCTTAATTCCCAATTTTGGACGCCCTCTATCTTCGTACGAGTCATTCACACAAGTCGAGGAGATCAATTATGGAAGGTCCGTGCCTTCTAGATCTGTCAAGTCAAACAAGGCCACTGCTGCCATAGGTCAGGGACTGTATATATGCAGTAAATCAGAGTACATGACCATAAGCTTCTGAGTGAGAAGACCTAAGCTGTTTACCAGAGACGGAAATGCATAGTGACTGATAATACACAAGTATTGACACAGAAAGTTGGACGGCCTTGTCCAATCCATTCATGGGCCACATGCTTGTTTAATGCCCGCTGGATTAGTGAATGCATGATCATGGCTCGCCAGCACACTAATGAGTGAATTACAACATAGGCAGCTTACTGTTGCTTCTTCTTAGTTGTGGATACACACAGAAATAGTGGTTCCTGGATTTCACAAGCACTGGAAATGAGATATTGATACGATGGAGATAAGAGGTCCATGCTCTTGTTCAGGTCTTTATGGCCCTCTGTCCCGTGTGGCAAATGAAGGAGGAGTGTTAAATAGTGTGGAGGACATGGAAAGAGTGGGATTAAAATAGTGGTGAGGGGTTCTACTACCTCTACCAACACTCTTCCATTGCCACAAAAGGCCAAACAAGAACATGTTCCAAGGTGCAAAATTTGTCTTTAGTTTTTATCTTCTGGCAATCTGCTGAACATCAGCCGTGCTTTAATCTCAACTCTTTCAAGCTGCTACAAATCTTCAGTGAAAAGGTCCTCTTACACAGGCAGCTTGTACAACATGCAGCAGTGAAACCTTTAACTAGCGAAGAGACATCACATTACCGCAGTTTTAATGGATTTCTGTTGCACTGGTCGTTGGTAGTAATTCTAGTGTCATGCTATGGCTTTGTTCTGTCTCTATCTCGCAGAGACTCACCCTCTAACTGAGCTCTATGGGTAATAGCTCCTTTTCAAGCTGGCTGGCCTATGAGGACGCGCCTACAGAGTGTGTGTGTGCCCAAAGCCATATATAAATCCATACTCACTGATATTCCCAAAACCGTTTCTCTTCAGTGTTTGGCAACTTAAAGTTTACTGAAAAGCTGACCTAACTATAATCGGTCAGGACATTAGTGTGGCGTTGAGTCTGATGGCTTCTTTCACATCAGGAGTCATGAATCAGGCTCTGCCCACTGTTCCCATAGAACCCAGTTAGAAGGCGAGAGCCTGTGTGAGAGAGAACAAACGTTATGAAATTGCAACTCTAGTTCTACAGGCACAGGTGGAGCCCTTTAACAAGATTCCCTCGCCACTCTCAGAAGACTCACTTGCAAATGTGAGTATGGCTGAGTATGCATTTATATATGGTTCTGGGTATACACACACTCTGTAGTCATGACTTCATAGGCCAGTATGCGTGCATAATTTCAGTGAGTGAGTCCATGCATGTGATTTGAGAGGAGGTGTTGCCCATAGAGCCCAGTTAGAGGGCGAGAGCCTGTGCTTCTAGAAATAGGGTTACAATATTGTAACCTTTGTTCCTGGCTGTTTAACTCACTGTGACTAAGTATAAGATTATGTTTCAGACAGGGGATGCATTGCTCTCTGACTTAGTATTGTATTTTGAAGCTGCGCTTGGCAGCTTCACATGTTGGTGGCTCCAAATGGCAGCAAGAGATAACATTTTGAAACCGTTTAACTCCAGTTCCCCAAAATCCTTTGACATGCTTTACGACCCTGAACAGTGTGTGATGCCTTAAGACTGTGGTTTGAAAGGCTGAGACTCTGGCCCTCCCCTCATTCAATTTTTTTTTTTTTAAAAAAGGTGGTCCCCTAGCTTAGCTCCATTCCTGGGGGTCTCTGGAATCAGCTATTGTTTGATCCCATAGACACCCAGAAATTAAGCTAAAACAGCCTAATGTTGCTGCTTGACATATCTTCCAGCTGCAGACAAAGAGATGCCCCCTTCAGGAGGCTCATCTCACACATCCTCTGCTTTAAACCAAAGGGACAACAGAGGCAAAAGATCTAACATTGGTGAGACCAGCTTTGTGTGGATTTTGCTTGGGGAAGTATGGCGAATTCAGGCTTGAAAAGTAACTAAACCTCAAACCTAAATCTCTGACAAGCCTGACCTCTAATGGTGAAAAGTAGCATGCCTGGTCTTTAGCGAAAGGTGATATCACCAACTGTTGTACTCTACTGGTGGTGAAATCAGCTGCCACCAAAGAATAGGCATGCAGCTTATCACCATTAGAGGTAAGGCTTCACACAAATTTGGGTTTGGAGTTTGGTTACTCTTTAATTACTGGAGGCAGGACACTCTTTTCTGTTGCCATCTCACTTTGTGATTTGGGTGTTTTTACATAAAATGTTGCCTATTACAGCTTTGAACATTTTAAAGACATACTAGCATGGGCATAGGTATTATAGCATAATTAGTCATTCAGGTTTTCTGACACACACAGCACTTAAGCCTACTTTTATGTACAAATTCATATGATATCAAATGTCATGCTTGCTACCATGGACATCTGGACAGTTAGAAAGTTTTCACCATGATTTATAAAGCTAATACACCAGTACAGCACCAGACATTTCAAGTTTGAATACACCCCTTGGCTAGACATGCTGTATCATGGAATCAGCAGGAAGGAAAAATCGGGGGATATATCTGTCTGGATAAACTGAATATCCTTTTGTTTTGGATGTGTTCACAAAGCCTGATTGTCGCCTTCCCTGGTTAACAAGCACACTGACAGTATTCACTCTGCTGTAAATACAGAAATAATCCTAAAGCAAATAGGACCCCATTTGACCTTTATTGGAGACTAAAGGCGACGGAAGACAATGTCTGACTTCAACAGAGGGCTTTGTACTGTCTGGTATGAGCACTTCACAATGTATTCTGGAGCCAAGTCAACATTTAGATGTGTAATACTTGCTGCAAAGCAGAAGGCATTTCTTCCCTGTCTGCTCAGTATTCCCCACGTAGCCCAGCTGCCAGAACCAGCCTTAGGGCTAGCCCCCAGCTTCAGACACACAGCACAATACTGACTCTTAAAGTTCTGCTCGGGACACGCAGGGAGGAGAAAAAACACATATATTGTCCCTAATGGCCTGCAACCTTGAACGATGACTCATCTACTTTACCTCACAATATCATACATCATCCACTATCTGTCACACCGGAGTCCCATGTAATGCATTTT
>OMLB01005248.1:4303-17485 GCA_900302555.1 Myripristis jacobus
TGCATTCCGTTCCCCTCTCTCTCCCCTGCCTTGTCCATGTCATGGGCTAGCTCATCCACTACCAAGAACTGTTTGTTTCCATAATTTAGGCTTTTATCACTGCTAAAACATTTTCACTAAACTGATACTGCTTAAGCCTATTCAAGAATAGCCTGTGTTATTTATTCAACTAATGCAAATCAATGTGTTTTGAAATATATCTGAAAATCATGCTCACACCCCATTTAGTCAGGTTTTCTCAAACTGTTATAAAATAATATTTCATTCAAATATTAAAAATGCATGCTTCTTAAACACAATGTGAATTATTTAGGTCTTTCAACAAGTCGTGAAGATATTAAACACAGTGATAAAGATATTGACAAAATTAATATGTTACTCTGTTTTAGTACGGCTATTGCTAGGTCTTTGAGAAACTTGGAAAAAGGACTGTGGCTGAAAAATGTTTTCCAGTTGTTTGTGCAAATGTCAAAAGAGCTTGGTGAGGCACTCTGGGGGGAAAACGTCTCCTGTGTGCTGAGACACTGGAGACATTTTCACAAACAAGCCATTTTCAACCAAAGCAAGACCAGACAGACCTAAAGTGGCCTCTTCATCTGAGGACTTGTGTGTCAAGCCAACATCTTTGAGACAGACCATCTGCATCCAAGACACAAAGCCAAGTGAACACAGAACCTCCAACTCCGGTAAGTAAAAATGTCAATTCGCAAATGGCAGTAGCATTAATGAGAGAGAAGCAGTTTCCAAACAAGTTTTTTTGACAAGAGAAATAAGTCTAAATGTTCAGCATGGACCAAACAATACCAACATATCACTGTTGAAAATCTGGAAGAAATTCATGTTTACAGATGAATAAAAGTTTGAGCTTAGTGGTCGCAATTGGAAAGCTTATGTGAGGAGACAGCTGCATGAGAGGGTAATGCAACAGTGCATAAAACCTACAGTCAAATGCAACAGATTAAATGTTGCCACAGTTTATTTGTAATTTTGTGTACAATTTGTGTATAATTATGTCTTATTTTAAGAGGGTGCGATTGTCAAGCCAGTCGGAGGGAGGAGAGTGCTTATAGTGGTGGGACTTCTCGTCATTCTGCAGAGAACAACCTGTTGAAGCACAGCGTACGCTTCTCTACACACAGAGTGTTACGAATATAAAACATAAGGAAGTTAGGAGCACATTTCTCCAGATGTACGTATGTTTAATCATGCATTTATTCATGTTTGCATAATTAGTAGCGATAGAGCAGTGAAGATGATTAGTAAAACACATGTTTAATTGCATCGCCCATTTTTCTATCTTGAAGGTGTTCACTTCTTTTTTTGCAGTTAACATTTCATGTGTTAGCTGATAATAAATGCTAGTTGTTATTATTAGTCTATTAGTCTTATTATTTGCTAGTCTTTATCTGAGCAACTGCAACTGACCCAGTTTCCCCTCTGGGATCAATGAGATATTTCGGATTATTTCTGATTATTTTCATGTTCTAATGTTGTGTTGTGTGTATGTGGGCATGAATTCAGCATACATCTGAGTTGATGTTAATTTTGCAGCCATCTAGTAATCTTGGCTAGCATTATCACTCTGAAGCAGATCAAGTAGTCAAGTCAACTCAAATAGCTTGATGCTAGTATACCTACCGAGCGCAGGGAGAAAGTTTAGTCTACATTTGTTAGCATTGTAGACTGTTTACTGAAATATGTGTGAGTATTGACAGACACAGTGACTGCTATTTTTACTGTAACAAGGGTTAAACAAATACCAAACCATGTGTTGCTGTTTCAGCCCTTTTCTCATCTTCTCCAAAGTTTGCTGCAAAAATATAAAAATTGCTCCTGTGTCCTTGCTGCCATACTGTTGGAGGGCAGAGAGACAGGAAGGGAGAGGAGGAGTAGAGAGAAGTGGCTTTTGCAAAGAGGCCACATGCACACAATGTTATTGCGGGGATACCATAGTGGTCTGATAAAATCTCACAGCGCACATGTAAGTTTGCACTCACTAGAGTAGCAGCTGTAACCTTTCAGTTTAAGTTTATCACCTTCACATTTACAGTAAGGTTTGTGGTATTCTCAGCTTGCTGATCGACTGATGTGTAAGTTCATGTTCTGTACAGCTAGGCTCGTTCAAGTGGCTGAACCACTGCTGATGCCCAGCCACCGACTGATGGTCAAAAGCAGCACTCTGGAGGTTTGCTTAATGATTGTCAGGCAGGCAGCTGGCTATTGCACAGCATGATTTTTAGGTAATCCATGGTAATCAACAGCAAAATCAGTATTTGAATACCTTTTTCCCCCGCTTTTAACAGAGGACACTGCACATTTTCTCTCGACACAAACAGATCCACTGCTGCTCAGCCGTAGCACAGCCACACTTGCATCATAAAACCTGGATGCAGAGTCCATTCTCCATATACCGGCATGGCCCTGAACAGCAGATCCATGCCCTGGATGTGTATCAGTCTCAGAGTCTGTTGATATAAGCTTCTGCTGTCATATTGTCCATTCCCACCAGAACATAATGCGCTTCAGGGTGAGAAACACCACTAAGACCGCCAGATACTTTATGACCACTGGAGACCCCTGCTCCGGAGACCCCTCACTGACTGACCCTCATATATTCTGCCATAACCCGACAAACTCACATTGCATCTCCCCCGTTACGGCGAAGCTTCGAATTCCTTTGAATAATTGCTGGCAAAGCCTCAAATTCCAAGCAGCCCCAATGATCTTGAATCGAGTGAAGGTTATTCAGATATGACAGACATTGTAAAATACTTTATCTCAATTGTAAGAGGACTAAAATGAAAGTAATTACCATTATTCGGCTCCTATAATATGAAATTCTACTAAAATGTTTGACATCATGTCAAAGGGTCAATTTGGCCGTTGAAGTAAAAAGGCAGTGGCTGAAGTCACCGTGGCAAGCCTCTCTGCACATTGCTGGATTTCATATCACTCTCTATATCAGCGGTGTCCAGTCACATGGTACAGAGATCAGAGGATGTAGATTGTGCTTCCAACCAATTACCGTGTCAGGTGAGCTCAATAAGTAGTTGCACGCTCACTCTCCTTCAATTTGTCTATCTCCATTTGTACCTGCACTCGCTAGCATCTCTCTCTCTCTTTCTCTCTCTCCCCCCTCCCTCTCTTTCTCTCTCTCTCTCTGGGCCAGTTGGTGAAGGGTTGTTTTTCTCCTCTGAGGGAGAGAAGAACTTCTTAACATGGAGGAAGAGGAGTGGAACTGACATCAACATGGTACGCCTCTGACACATGCTTCACTCAAATCTTATTTTTCTCCCTTTTTCTGTTTCTTTTTCACTCTCCCACCTTCTATACCTCTCTCCTTCTCCTTACCTCCTGCCCAGTAGAACATGTGAAGCACATGGATGGTAGATACCCCAAGGCATGTGCCTGTACTCTTAGCACATATGGCTGCCTGTACACTGCTATGCCAATATGTATGCAAGTGTAATGCGCCGTAGTGCACTTCTTATCTGTCTCTGATGCATGCTTGTGTAACCACTTATCAATATTATGTATGCAGGTGGAACTATGGACGCCATCATAATGAATCATAATGTAACCCAGCACCTTATCAGTTTATACCATGTTTCTGTACTAATTATCATTACTAGACAACCATTATGAGCATTATGCAGAAGTAAGTGATCCACTCATGGAAGGTGTTAAATGCAAAATATTGCTTAAACACTGTAGTACTAAAAGTATTTACAATCTGTATTTGAAATTTGAATATACTCTTTCAACTATTAGTACGGTTGAGAGGCAATACTAAATCAAAAAACCTATTCTTCCTTAACATCAGCTATGAAAATAAGAGTGCACTGTTTGCACTTGAGAAATTATTGATGTGAGACCAAGAAGCAGCTATTGGTCCCTCAAGAGCTGCAACTTTGTCAAACACCTCCCTAACTATGATTGATTGGGTTGTATCCCTGTTTGTTGGATTTGGTCTGTTTGATAATTGGATAGTTCGGAAATACAGTGGTGCCTGTAGAAGGCGTCTGCTCTGGAGAGTGCATCCCTTTGTTCACACACCAATCACAATGACAGTGTGCAGATCAATGGTAGCTTTGCACATGGATCATCACACCAGAATAGCAGAACTTTAAGCCTGCAATCTAACTTTGTTCACTTACTGGTGTGTTTCTTAAAACCTTCCTGCAGACACAGTGAGTGCTGAAAAAGCCTGTGCTTGTCCAGGTTTATGTCTTCTATTGATTTTACCAAGTTTTAGCCACATTCTCCTCAAGGATTATTAAAGCATTAATACACAAGAGGGAATGCTGATCTACAGACCTGGGCCTTTGGCCTTGTGCCTACAACCACAGCACACCAGTGCCAACATCGCACAAAATATCACAAACTCAAGCTTATTATTGTGATTATCCCACAGTTTCATTATTAATTCATTATTGATTTTTTATTAGCTGCAGAGAAAATGATTCTCCAAAGAAAAACAAAGGCTCATTACAAGCCTGATATATTTATTTGGCAATGTAGTACTCGGCTACTTTTGAACACATCCTAGTCAACTGCTGCTGTTAGATTGGCGAACTGTCTCTGGGTATCAGCTGCCACAGTTCAGTTGAATAAACTATTTCTTTGTATCAGTGTAGTTTCAGGTACTAAGGGTAAAAAAGATTAAGTGATACATATATCTATAAATGTGGTTGGAGTGCCAGTAGAGGGAGATATGCCATTTAGCCAATCAAAATGTGAAATTGACTGTGGTATAATAAAGTTCATCTCACCCATTCTTATTTTGAAAAATGTGTTAAATGTAGACAGCCTCCTTTTAATGTTGTAGCCAGCTCCAAATAGGCTTTGTATCAAGTACCAAGCCAATACTTGATAATCAGCCTTTTTATGAGTTCTTGGGGAAAAGAAAACAATCTTCCTTGCTTGCAGAGCTTTATCAATGTAATTGTTTTGTTTTCTAGTAATACTATTGGGGGGTGGCCAGGTGACTCACTGTGTAGAGTGCATATCACTCACTACTTAGATTAACTTAGCCACAGTGGCCTCCCATCCAGCCCAGACACTTTGCTGCATGTCATTCCCTCTCTCTGCCCTGTGTTTCCTGTCTATTCCCACTGTGTCTCTCTAATAAAGCAGATATGCCAAAAAATAATATAACTGGGGTGGCATGATGGGTAAGTGGTCAGCATCTCACACTAATAACCTGGATTCAGTGCTGCTCTGTGTGGAGTTTGCATGTTTCCCTGTATCCATGTGGGATTCCCATTTCCTCCAATATTCCAATAACATGTGAGAAAGGTGAATTGACGAGTCCAAGTGGCCCATAGGTGTGAATATGAGTGTCTCTCTTTCCAGAGCCAGCCCAGGGCATAAGTGAACTTAGCGCCTGCTTAGGGCCCCATGGCCACTAGGGGGCCCCCTAGAGCACTTGAAATGTCCCTTGAAATTTTTGATGATATAATGATGATAATAAAAATGCAATTTTAACGTTAAAGCAACACTAAGTGACAACTTTGCCTTAAAATAACAGCTTCAACATTTTTTAAGTGTACACTGACAACTTTTAAGTGTACACTGACATATAATGAGCAGAGTGGTGGCTCAGTCATGGCCACCCTGCACCCTGAAAATCTGTTCCTGCACTGTGGGACTTTGGTGGAGCTGGTTGCCGACTGGACGTGCTGCTAACAGGTGTTAGCAGCATGCTGTCTCTGGTTCAGGTTACCTGAGCTGAGCATGCTAACATTATTCTTCTGAGTTGTGTGTGTGTTTACACATCGGTACATAGTTTTAAAAAATAATTATTCAGCTTTACATTTTATTCTTGAACCATTAGTGTTATCTAATTACTAATAATTCCCTCTGTTCATTTTATGTCATTATTTAGTTATTTATTTAATATTGTCCGTTTTTTACATTTCAATGTTTTATTTTTTTTTATTTATTAAAGAAGGAAACTTTACAAGGGAGGAACTGTTTATCTAAGAATTTGATTTTAATAGTTAATTGTTGCTCTGCGCTGATGCACGCTGCAAATTTTGTAAAGAAATTAAAGTGGTTAACTTGTTTACAGTAAATGCATTGTCTGCTAGTTTATTTTGTTACTTTTCAACACACCACATTCAATATGCCACTTACTGCACAACTTTGAATATTATGATGCAAATTAACACCAGGCCACTCTGGTGAGTTTGCTACCTTTTAAGATTAAAAAACAAACGAGAGTGAAACCATGCCAGGTTGCAAGCAACACAGGTACAACTAATAACATGAATAATAGGTGGGTTAGAGTTACACCCAGTGTGTGAATGATCAAGCACTGACAATAATCATTAGTGTTGGCGGTGCCGAGGGGCCCCCAAATCAAATTCTGCTTTGGGCCCCAAGAAGGCTTGGGCCGGCTCTTTCTCTATCTATTTTAGCCCTGCAATTATGCTAGTAGAAAAATAATGAATGACAAACAATATTGGCACAAACAGGTGCCAACCGAACACTGACAGGTGCCAGTGGTTGTGCACAGCACACCACGGGATGCTTCCAAAACAAAACGCTACAACTGTGTACCAGATGTAAATTTGCACCTCATGGTCCAAACAGCTTGGAAGGTGTTTTACCCACACTGCATCATCATGCTATGTATGAATGTAGACTCTGTTTGAGAAGTCATGGATTCTATATGAAGGGGTGTTCACTATGGCTTTAAGGCGTTTGTCAGATATTTGGTTGCAACACTTTTGTCTTCATTTGAATTCCTAAAAACCCTATTGGCTGTCCTACATCTTAATTACTTGTGAAATGCATTTTCCCAACAGTGTTTCTCACTGATGCTTTGGGAAATGCTATTTTTCATCAACAAAATTTCACTGAGCATATATTAGCACAACAAAGGATTATTGTCCTTGAATGGAATTTTGGAGCATAAATTCAAACAGTAATACTGAAATGCATTAAAAAAAAAAGCCTGATTGATAGTGTTTTTGTATATGTATAAGACAATACAGACAAAATGTTATTCAGCTGTGATTTTGTTTTCTTCACCTACCTTTATTGCTCATTAGAAAAATATCAAATTGCAGAATGCTATCTCCAACTATCACAGACATCCTCCCTATTTCAAATATACAGATAGAAAAAAGCTAGAGCTCTCTGAAAGAACAGGGACTCTACTGCTCATCGCCATAGTCATCATGAACATCATCATTGTCACCATAATCATCATCGTCTTTGACATTACCACCACCATTGTAATCATCATCACAATCAACTGGGACAATAGAGTTCATATGTTACATGCTGGCCTATGGGGTATAAACGCTTATCAAGTTCTACAGTATGTTTGATGTTAGTGTCAATGGCATGTTTTTGGACAATTATTATCCAACCTTTATTATTATCTCAAGAGTCTGATATAATAAGGGGGATACATTGTCTAGGGGCAACAAATATAATATCAAAGTAATATATCAGCAAAAGCAACAAGTGTATATGTCTCTTAAAGGCAGAATGAGATGGATTTGTCAGTTGTGAAAAAAATTCTGTCGCCGTCATGGGGAAAAAAAAAATCTGTCGAACAGAAAACAGGCCAACACCATGTCATGCTTCATCCTCATCCTCTCCTTTAGGGCTCGCTAGTGGGTGAAAGCCAACCCCAGATTCACTCTCGTTGTGGAACGAGCTTTGTTCACTTGGCGTTTTACCTCACTGTACTTCCTTTTTTCCACAGTCCATATTCGTGGGAGCTACACACCAAATGCCCAAAGGCTAATTCCCAGAAACATCTCAAGCACAGCAAGACAAGAAAATACAGGCAGAGGGCAGGGACTCTGCAGGTACACACACCGCTACACACTTCTAGTGGGTCATAAGTGATGATTGAGAGGGATTATTTTTGTATGAGTCGATACATTGTTTTTTCAGAAAATCCTTCTCATTCTGCCTTTAAGCTTCAAACTAAACTGTGGAACATCCAAGGGCCTGATGTCAAATTAACTAATGGCTCTAGAGGGGAATTGGGGACACAGAAAACCAGAGGCATAAGAAGAGGAGCGGAAAAAATCCCTTTCGGAGCCTTAAAAACAAAGAACACCAATTTTGAATTGCAATGGAAGCCAGTGACGCCAGGCCAACGAAGGGGTGATACGGTCCACCTTCCTGGAGCCAGTTAGAGGCCTGGCACTGTGCTTTCCTCACTGCAGGCAGGACATGGAAGACTGACTTATATGTGCAAGTAGTTACAGTAATCCAGAGGGAGGGAGAGAAAGGCTTGAATGTCTTTCTCTGGATTTTGGAGAAAAACAAAAATATTTGTTTTTGGCTGAAAAAAATGTCCTCTCTCCACTCTAGTTGACTCATTTATCAAACTTAAGAGCCAAATCAAAGACTGCATCAAGATTTTTGGCATAATGTAACATTTGTGGCTAAGTGGCCCAAATCATTTGTAGAATTTTTTTTAATGGAATCAGGGAATCCAAATAAACAATTTCAGAGTTGCTCATGTTTAGCTTAACAAAGTTTTGTGCAAGAAAGTTTTGTCATCAAGATATTTACTGCACTTATTAAAAGGTCACTGATCACTAGACCTGGGCCAGAGTTAAAGCGGGGTATTGTCCGCATACAATGACTGCTCAACCTCATCACGCTGACTTCAAAGAACAAGGACCAGCTGAGACAGACGGCAGATTGCTTTGCATCCCTTTGCATCTCCTGCGAAAAAATTACCAAAAGCACATCACACAGACTATTACTGACAGTCGATATATAGTGCTTTCTAAAATAATCCTCTGTGCCAGGAGGTGGCAGTAGTCTCAAAAAAGTTAACTAGCCTCAGCATCGCAAACAGGAAAGAAACAAACTGGTGCTAGCCCTTCATTTTTACACCACACTCCGAGTCTATTCAAATGGTTTTGTTCTGTGAAATTGGGAATATGATTGATGAGAAGTTACAACTGGCACTGGTTTGTCTATATGGTTAGTTAGCTTATGAGCCAGTTAGTATAAAAAAAAAGAGATACAAAGAATCTCCATTTATCTTCTGGCCAACCAGAAAGCTTTTGATGGCCTCTGCCGCCAATTCAACATGCTGAATCAGCCGGGGGGCAGCTGAGGAGGGCTGATGATGGCTGAAGGTGCGTGACTACAGGCATTCTTTGGCCACAGACGGCCCAAGAGAGACAGACAAGAGCTGTGGGCAGACTTGGCTTGGTGCATCAGGGGCTTAACCGTGCAAGGAAATGTAATGTGTATAAATGGAGAAGACAACTGGAACAGGATCTTGCAGAACCCCAAAAGAGATGCTAGACAAGAATGATAAAAAAAAAAAACGCCTCAAGTGACAGAGAGGGTTCTGTTGCGATTGTCTGCTACGATTAAGCCAGAGCAGTGCTGCTAACACCAACCTTGCGCTTGAGATGGTCAGGCAGAATGTCCTAATTCACCATGCTAAAGACAGCACTGAATGGCAAAAGTGCAGGGGAGGGCATGCAGGGAACTGTCACTGAAAAATATGCTCTATTTAGAAAATGCCTGAATATATTTCAATTGGAAACAGTATAATCAGAGGGGACTTTTATTTTCCAGTTACATAAATAGGTTTCAGATTTGCCTCTATATACTAAATCAAACTGTTAAACCAACTGTTAACTGTTGATTAAGTTTGATTTTTTTGAGAAATCACACACACTCATGCAAGCACACCTACACACTCTCTCCATCTTTCTCTGTCAAACTCACTCGCTTACTCACTCGCTCACTCATTCACTCACTCATTCACCCGCTCACTAAGTCTTTCTCCCAAACAAACACACACACACACACACACACACACACAAACACACAGCACATGGACTAGCCTTTCGCTTGAAGCTTCTTTCAAAAGGTTTATAGAATCTTAAAATAGCAGTGTGGTCTGTGAGCACAGGGATTAAAAAAGAGAGAGCAACTATAGAGCTGCTGTACTGTGACATCACACACACACACACATACACAAAAATCATACAATCCTGCCAGGAGCCAACTGCATACAGAAACACACACACATATACTCACACACTCACACACAACCCTGCCACTGCCATCCCATTGTACTCCCCAACTGGGGCGTGAGAGAGGGAGGAGAGCAGGGGGGATGACAAGAGAAAAGGAAGGGGGATAAGGTTGGCATGAGGTGACAGGAAGAAAGAGAGCAAGTAAAAGACATGGAGGATGACTGAAAAATAAAAAGGATGTAAGAGAGTGATAGAGAGAAAAAGCAGGAGAGCGTTGACTGTGTGTGAGGATGAGTGTAAGAGAGATGGCAGTGGTGAAAGACATACAGAGTAAGAAAGGCAAAAACAGATATATAGAGAGCAGAAAGCCACACTGAGCTGCAAAACAATTCAGAGATATTGCAGAAAAAGAGAGAGTAAGAGAAACAGAGAGGCAACGATGAGAGATACGGCCATAGAAGACTGGAAGGCTGGCAGGGGACCGGCGCTGTAGTGTTTGAGGCTGAGCAGAAGTGAGTGCTGACAGTTCTTGGAGTGACACATGTGCATACACACTCTTTTACACGCATGCAGACACACACACACACACACACACACACACACACAACGCAACAGCAGAGGGTCCAGCTAAGGCAGTTCTCTGTTTGTGTCCTTAATCGGGGGAACCTGTTGGCTGATAGCAGACCTCGCTGGCTCCATTACTAAGTACAGACAGACACACAACACACCAACACAGCCTGTGATGTATGCTAAACAGCAGCAGCAGCTCTGCTGAGGAGAGATTGACATCTCCAGCAGCCGTTTCCAACAAACAAACAACAATAACTGAGACTCGCCGCCAACACAGACAGATAAACAAGACAGAGAGACACATAAACAGACAGTTACACAAACGCACGCGCACACGCAAACACACTGTAAATAATGTTTTCCAAAACAACTTCATATACTTCAGTGCAAAAAAAACCCTGTTGTTTAAACTTGAAACTGAAAATTGGGCCTGTCTCTAATTTAGAGCTCTCTTAGATTTACATATTTGAATGGTTGGACAGACTTTCTCCCCTGTTCAAATAACTGCTTTTTCACAACAAACTTAGCTATTGGTTTAGTCTGTAATAAAGCATTTGCATACAGCTTTTGGGGGATAATTGGTTGTTTTCAGTATGTTGTCACTTTAAGTAATGACCAGCAACTTTTTCATTCAAAAATGTATGGGTCCTCTGCCACTGGTGCCCTTTGACTTGGTGCATTTTGGGAGAGTACAAATAGTAGGAGAATAGCCTGGGGGTGGTGCTAGAGGCAAGGTCACGAGGGTATCACAATCGACAGGGTTCATCCTCTGGGCAAAATAAATGTGCTTTCCAAATTTCATGACAATCCGACCAATAGGCGCCAGAGGAAAGGTAACGGGGTCGTCACGATCAAGAGGAAACTTCCTTTGGGGAGACTGAATGCCCTCACTAAATATTATGGAAATCTGCTGATTAGATTTAGATTAGATTAGTAATGATTTCATTGGACATTTGATATTTTGGCCTGAAGGTGGCACTACGGGACAGTCATGAGGCCACCAAAATGGAGAGCGCTCATTCTCCAGGGAGCATGAATGCACCTGTCATATTTCATTGCAGCTTGCCTGGTAGATTTTGAGTTATCAAATTTGACACTTTGGCCTCAGCGTGGTGCTTAGGCCAGGAAAGGTGATGGTGACACCAACACTGACAGGGTTAATTTCCTGGGAAGCATGAGTACTTTGAACAAATGACTTGGCCATCCATCCATTACATGTACATATGTTGTGTGCTGTACAAGTCAAAAGTTTGGCTTGAAGGTCATGAGGTCACCAAAACTGACTGGGTTCCTTTTCTGTGGTGAATGAATGTGCTCACCAAATTTCATGGTAATCTGCCCAATAGATTTGGAGATATTTTGCCTCGGGGTTAAGTGTTGAATTGACAGACATGTAGACAGAGACAGATGAAAGGATGAATCAACACGGCTTTCCTCAGGTGCTGCATGCCAGTGGGGCAAAAAGTACAATTTGGTGTTGTTTACTGCTGATTGATGGCATGTAATAATGACTCAACATGTAGTCATTTCATGAAAGCTTTTACATTTGCTGTCCTAAACGCTCAGTGATGAGAGGGACATTCCTAGAAGAAAAAAAAATCCTCCGTCAACTATGCTGTGATGCATTTTACGATTACGGAGGCAGCAAGAGTGATTTGTTTAAATAAATAAGAGAACAGCTGGGTCAAGGCTGAACAGACAGACAAAAGAGCAAAACCAACAGAGACTCACAGTTCATCAACAGAATATCCAAACTAATAAAAACAAACAAATAAATTGCTCAGAGGAAGCTACGTGTGCTAGAGAAGAAAGTGAGAAGATGAGAAGAAATAATCAGGAGTGATGCAAATGTGGCTCTGTTTTCTTTTGACTGGTAAGTTTTGCTGTTTAAGTTTATTAGCTGCTGTCTACATTGAGACAGACATTACATTAACGGCAAAACACCATGCAATGACTGCTTAGCACCAAAAGTGTTGCCACAATCATGAAAAAACAAGAACATGGTGGATTACTATTTATGCAAACAATGAAATATTAACCTGTGGAAACAATAAATTGTGCTATAATTCAGGAAAAATTAATGTCACTGAAATTTGTCTTTTGCAGTAACTTAGAGTTGCTACATGTAAAACTTTCACAATAAACGCTTCAAATTTGCACGCAGTATTAGCCTACGGTGCTGCGGTGTCTTCCGGCTTTCTGTGCCCGGCGTGCTTTTTTTTTTTTTCTTATCAGGGGATTTCATTTTCCCATTGTGCTGGTTCTGAAGCATTAACAGTCTACGAGAAAGGAATTCAAAGACTCACAACAAATCATTGTCAAAACTCCCTATATTCCGCATAGAAGCAAAAAGCAGATCAGCTTCTATTTTAAATGTCATGGTTTTTGTTGGTGTTTAGGTTTTCTGTTGCTCCCATTGCAATCCCCACCGCTGATTTGACTGGGATTCCAAATTTAAACTTTGTGTGTGTGTGTGTGTGTGTGTGTGTGTGTGTGTGTGTGTGTGTGTGTGTGTGAGTATGTGTGTTTTTCGGGGTTCTTTGTTCTTGCAGCAAGACTCCAGTTTCAGTGCAGTAGGGTTAACACATAAACACACGCACACACACACATTGGGCTCATTTTATTATTT